>APFE030553343.1:82942-213106 GCA_000404065.3 Pinus taeda
CCAAGGAAAGAATGCTACTCAAAGTTCATCTACTGCATTCCAATTTTGAAGAGTCATTCCAGTTTTGTAGAATTTTCATCTAAAGGGAGGTCCAAACAGCTTAATCTTGGTCTCCCTAGGTTTAAATTTCCTGTTTTAGAATATAGAGAATGAAAAATATATCCAAACAGCTTAATCTTGGTAGATTTTAGATAGGTAGAGAATCAAAGGAGCCCAACTGCTTAATCTGGGCTCTTGGAAGAAATAAGGGTAGTTTGTAGATAGAAAGGCATAAAAGGAAAAAATTGAAATGATAGGTCTACAAGTCTAAGTGCACCCAAACCAAAAGAAGAAAAAATGTTAGGTAAGTAGGCTGGGTAAGTAGTTTTGAGGTTGCAGAATCTTGATCTCTGATCAATTCTATGTTTTTAAAGTATCATCTCTACTCAGGTCACAGTCATCAGGCAGGTTCATGTGGAGGAGCTCAAATCAGGCATAACTAACTTCCCTTTCTTCCTCTACCCTAAATCATTGACTAATTTCCCCAAAAATAGGTCAAGATCTACTTGATATCTCTTAGTTTTATCATTTTCCATGTCAGTAGCCTTGGTGAAGATTTGCTTCACTCAAGGAAGGTCCATACTTTCTCTATAAAGTTCTATCTCCCCTTTGAAGCCTAAATTCTTTGAAACTTAGCGCTTTCTTTTCATCTCCATATTAACTACTGACATTATTATTTAACTCCTTATATTTTCCCCATCCCCCTACTAAAACTATGTAAATAATCCCCTTATGTAAATATCCCTCCCCTTGGTTGAAATATAACCATAAGTATCCCCCCTGGGAATTAGTAACAGCCCTCATCTCCGCATAATTCCCCTTCCCTAATGTTTGGACCCCTTCCAAAACACAAAGAACCCCTTTCCAAATGCAACCCCCCCCCATGCATTTTCTTTGGAATTTATTAATATTTGGTTAATAAATAAAGCAACGCGCCAAACACATTTAACCCATTTCCTAAAGTTCAAACCCACCGCACCGTGAAAAATTAAACTTTTAACGCGCGCGATATTTTATTAAACCTTGCGCATCTCCCTTTCCCGTCCACCATCGGATTGCCTCCCCCAGATCCGACGGCCCTTGTTCGTATCGGGCGCCCTATTGGAATGGTAGGTTACCACCCAATGTCCAACGGTTTTACCGTCATACACCAGGACAAGTGGCGGACTCCCATTGCATCGGGCCGCCCGTGACAGAAACCACCTCCATACCAAAGGACTGCCGAAACCGCCCTCCCCTCACGTAACAGGACTGCCGCGTCACCCTGCCACGTCGCCTCCACATCACCTCACACTGCCTGCGCCCGGCCCACGTCACCCTGCCACGTGTCACTGCCACGTCACCTTGCTGACATCAGCATGATGACGTCATATCCATACCAGAGGACCCCACTGCTGACGTCAGCATGCTGACGTCATCCGTCGTTCCGCTGACGTCATGCTGGCATCAGCAGCCAAAAAACGGAAAATTTGCGCAAGCGCAAAAGTCGAGCTTCGGAGCTCCGGAATGAGAAACAGAGGCAGTTTTTCGATGCACGATTAAGCGAAGTGCTAATCGCGCATCGCTACGGGAAATGAGCCATACCGGAGAATCTTTAGGGAATCTTTTGATTCCTTAGCCCTTTTGCACCGAAAAGGCCCAAAAAGCCCGATTTTGCCAATTTAAGCGTATTTAAAGACAGAGAGAGACCAGGAATAAAGATTAAAGAGTATCAGATCAAATATACAGAGAAAAAGCATGTCAAAGAGTATCAGGAAGCGGTGAAGACTATCAATGTAGCGGCAAAGTGTATCAGAGGAGATTTTTTCAGGGCTCGAGGCAAATCCAACATTAAAAGAAAAGCTCTGAAAGTCAAGAAGCAATTGAAGACGCATTGAAGGCTCACCAGCACAAATGACTGCACATTAAACTCACAGGAGATCAGTGGACCATAACTTAATGCACAGTTATGACAGCACCACTGCACCAAGTCACGCAGGATACCCATCAACTTAACTTGATCCAGCTGCCTCTGGCGTAGCCCAAAGGACTTGCATTTAATTCCAGCAACAATTAGGTCTTTAGAAAAAGCTTTTTCCTACAAACCTGTTTAGGTTAGTTGTAATAAATGACTTTAGATATTTTTCTTATATATACCACCCTGAAAAATGGAGTAGGGGTTGGTTGGTTGATTAGTTGCTTGATTTTTGGTATTCGATATTTTCCTCGAGCAGAGACTCGCACTGTAACTGTGATACTTTCCATAATCAAAGACTGCTGAAAGAATGGATTCAGAAACTGCCTGTTGTGTTTATTTGGTCGAGGAGTGACTGTGGAACTCCTGTGCTTCTACATGGTTCAATAAGTGTTTCTTAACTCTGTTAGTGTTCATGTTTGTTTTATCATCATTCCGTCATCTAAATTGCAGAAAAGAAGAATAGTTTAGGATTTGCTTAGTTGCACCTTAGGCTCAATTTCTGCAATTTTTCATGTTTTCATCAGGAACAGTTATGAACATGCATACTTAAATGATCTTGTTTACACTGTTTCTTTCACTTATGAATGATAGTTTTAGGAATTTTTTAATGCTCCTTGACAACCATGCATTCCACTTCTCTTCCCTGTCAGTTTTGATGAAAGATTCTTAATTGCCTTTCATCCCTGACCATCATTCCATCCTTTCAGCAAATTGATAATTGTCTCATGTGTGGCTATCCCGCTCCATAATCCTCTTGTGACCAAGAAAACGCAACAGTAAGCCTTAATCCATGACTCATGCCCAATGGTTTAAAACTTATCACACTTTACCTTGCCTCTCTGCTTGGAATTTTCTTCCATACAGGCACCCTCCACCCAAACAAAAAATCAAACCCTTGAACCCAACAACTAGCCTAAAATCATCATCAACAAAGCTAAATCACTAAGAGAGAGCCCTCTCTGATTGCAGGTGGGCTAGAACCTGCAATCCAAAGATTGGTTTGTGGTTACCTCGGCTGTATCCCTACAGGAGCCTAGGGACAACCTGAGTGATAACATAATGGAGACTCCACTGGGGAACTCCTCAGATAAATTCACTAAACCAGTCTGCAGCCCCACAGAGGAAGAAACCGACCTGTGAAGGCCTCGGTCGACCTGTGTCTTTTAGGAAAAAAGTTCCCAAAAATAGAGTAGAAGCTGGCTCCTAAGAAGCAAACGCGTGATACATGATCAAATCCTGATCCAAATTGCCCAGCTGTTTTTTAAAATCCGAATTTAATTCCTAAGATCATCAGAAAACAAAAGCAAAAAGAAGACCCAACTGCTGCGAGTCCTGAAACAGTTCAGCTAAGCAGTGTTCCAACCCCTGTCAAAGTTTTATTCCGGTCAACCCCAAGTTCCCCTGGTTCATCACCTCCTTCTCCAAGCAGCTCCTCTACACCTCCATCCATACTCCTACTACCACTACTAGTCCTTCTACCCCAGTTGTTCCTGTTATCCCCGCTGCCCTAGCCGTTCCGCTTATCCCCATCATCATGGCTAGATATGCGCCCTTACAGCTGCCTGCTAATCCCGGGGCTATGCCTCAGGACTACCAGTCAAAAATCACCTATTTTGATGGTGCGACCTTCTGCACCGCACTATAGCATACAAAGAAAATGCAGGATTATTTCGAGAGTTATGAAATTGATGATGACAGTGTAAGAATGAAGATCTTTGTCCAAAGTTTGACTGGTGATGTCAGAACCTGGTTTAGGGCACTTGCACCCAATTCTATATTAAACCCTGAAGCCTTAGACTAGGCATTTATTAATAGATGGGAGAAAAAGAAAGATCCCCTACACATACTATCTGAGTATGATACTATCAAAAGAGGACCTCAGGAAATAGTTTTGGATTACTGTGCAAGATTTAACAATGTTTACAATGCAATACCACAAAATTTAAGACCTCCACCTGATCTCGCTTTGTAAAAATTCCTGGATGGCTTTGATGCTGAGATGGCATATCAGTTAAGGGAAAGAGCCCCTCAAAGCCTTTCAGAAATGCAAGATGTTGTTGTTAGTGTGGAAGCAAATATAATTGCTAAAAGAAACAAAGCCAGAATTGAGAGAAGAACCACTTTCAAAGAAGAACCCTCAGCCTTCGATCAGAAACTAGATGCTATCATCAGTGGCATCCACAGGCTAGGAGACAGAGTAGACAATGTTGAGAGAAAAACTTCATGGGAGGGTCAACAACCCAATGCCATAAGGAACCTGAACTTCAGAAAAACTCAAAACACAAACATTGGAAGGGCCAGTCCCGACCATGATATCAGGCCTCCTTTTCAAGAAAACTATGCGGAGGCATCTACGTCCATTGAGCCCACAGATGGGACTCATATGAACTTGATAGATTTGGAAAATGAACAGCAAATCTTCCTTACGGAAGAAGACCGACCATATCCTGATGCAAAACAATTTCACACCAAGTCGGGAGAGTCCTTCTAAACAAGGCTATGATATCGTTGTGTACGAGGTACACAAGCAATACAAATTAAGAACAAGGACCATTGATGTTCCCCCATCTAGCAGAACAGAAGATAGCAAACAGCTCAACAAAAGTAAAGGAAATATCACCAACAATCAACTAGTTGATAGCTCTGTCCCAAACCCTCATCAGGTAACTGTGGAGGATGTAACAGACACACACTCTCCTGTTGATCGGCCTCTACCTCCCTCCTCCCCAAAAGAAGATCTGAATAGCACTCCTAAAAATCTTCCCAAAACAGAAATACCACAAACTGTCATACATCATGACATTAACATTCCAAACGAAAACATAGAGAGTGTGCCTGAAAAAGAGAAATTTGCCCTGTCAATGCCAAGAACTCATTGGAAAAATCATTCAGTTTAGAAGCAGAGATTGGAAAACTCAAGATTTCCATTCCCCTCTCAGAACTTGTCAAACATGATGTATATAGGCAACAAATTCAAAGGTCACTTCAATTACCAGAACTAAGGGAGATGTGAACATTTTAGATGATACCCCTGAACTGCTGTTTGGTCCAGAAGTTAACGGAAAAACAACATATGGACCTGTTCCACCTTTTTATGTCAATCTGCACATACATGACAAAATACTGCATAATGCTATGTTTGACTCAGGTGCCTCACATAAACTTATTCCCAAAGCTGTAATGGAAAGGTTGAACCTTGATGTCACAAGACCATACAAAGATCTGTATTCCTTTGACTCAAGTCAAGTCAAATTTTTAGGCTTGATCAAAGACCTTTATGTCTCTCTAGTCCAATTCCCCAACAAGACAATCTTAATGGACGTAGTAGTTGCTGACATTCCCACAAAGTATGGAATGCTCCTATCCAGATCGTGGGGAGCAAAATTGCAAGGGTCCCTTCAACTCGACCTCTCTTATGCCACTATGTCTGTCTTTGGGCAACCAAAGAGACTATATAGAGAAACATTAATGAAGTATGTGGTAAGCAGTGAGGAAAAACCCCAAAATTTTCCAATTTACTCAATCCATTCTGATATGGATTCTTTTATTTTATTTAATGACAACACCAGCCCTCCAACTAGTGATAAGTTGTTACCTTTGGAGAAAGGTATGTACATCAATGAGGAATCGGTTTCCAACACCCATGAAATTGTCTCAACAGCCAAGGCAACCAACAAACAGTCAGAAGAACATCCCGAAACAGAAATTGTAAGTCTGCTCGATCCCCAAAAAACTGAAACTCTCAATACAGACCTCAAACAAGAAATCACATGGTATTTGGAGTTTGATGGTTCGGTTAACAAGTTAGGAGCAGGGGCTGGAGTATGGACTCACAATACTCATGATAACCACGCACAAGGCCATGCCTATAGACTCAATTTCAGATGTACTAACAACATGGCAGAATATGAAGCTCTTCTCTTAGGCCTCAAGTTGCTCAAACTCCTAGGAGCTACTAAAGTGTCTGTCCTAGGTGACTCTGACTTGATTATACAACAAATAAAAGGTAACTTTGTCGCTAATGATAGTAGAATGAGAGCTTACACAGTTGCTGCCACCAAATTACTCAATGCCTTCAGTGAATTCAAGCTTGCCAAAATTGCACGAGATCACAATATTCATGCCCATAGTCTAGCAACCTTTGCTAGCACATGCAAGCTTCCCTTTGAACCAAATCACCATTTCACCGTTGAAATAAAACACAGACCTTCGGTCCCTAACAATGTCAAGGATTGGTAGGTATTTCAAAATGATGCCTAGATCAACAGTTTCTTAACTCTGGAGGACGAATTTTCCAACACAAACATTGACATGGATGCCATGGCCGACTCACAACAGTTAGCAGAAGAAAACCACCCGACTGTAATAGCTGCAACAGCTAAACAAATCCTTAACCCAACTATTTTTAACCATAAGAACATAGAACAATTGAAACAAATCTGTTTAGAGGAAATAGCCAAAGGGGAGGATGAATTTATTGATCTGAAGAGTAATGTTCTACTTGCCAGCCTTACTCCATTGGAAGACATGTTTGATGATAATGATGTGCCCAAAAAGCCAAAGATGGAACCTTTGAATGCTGCCATAGAAGAACACAACATAGGAACAACAGAGCATCCCAAAATGATTAAGTTGTCCAAAAATCTGTCCCCTGACCAAAAATCGAAATATGTAGATTTTTTCAAAAAATTCCAAGATGTATTTGCCTAGAGTTATGAGGACTTGAAGTCCTATGACACCTCAGTAATCCAACATACCATTCCCTTAAAACCAAATCAAAAACCGTTCAAATAGAAACTTAGAAGAATCAACCCCATGCTTCTTCCCTTGATTGAAAAATAAATAAAGAGAATGTTTGAAGCAGGTATCATTGCACCCATCAGATTCTCTGAATGGGTGTCTAACTTAGTTCCCACCAGGAAAAAAACAAGAGAGATAAGACTGTGTGTAGACTTGAGGAATTTAAACTAGGTCTCTCTAAAAGACCACTACCCCTTGCCCAAAATGGACCATATCTTGCAAAGAGTAGTGGGTTCCTCTAGAATTTCTTTACTAGATGGATTTTCAGGATTCAATCAAATACTTGTTCACCCGGATGACCAGGACAAGACAGCGTTCACCACACCGTGGGGAACATTTAAGTAAGTTAAGATGCCTTTTGGGCTGAAAAACGTTGGTGCTACCTTTCAAAGGGCAATGGATATTGCATTTGCTAATGAGATACATGATTTCCTCGTAGTTTACCTTGATGACCTGACCCCATTCCCCAAATCTGACCAAGAGCACCTTAAGCACTTAAGGCAAATTTTCATGACATGCAGGAAATATGGCATTTCCTTGAATCCTAAGAAGTCCCTGTTTTCCCTTGAGGAAGGTAAGCTTCTAGGGAATATAATATGAAAAGGTGGGATTAGAATTGACCCAGAAAGAATTCAAGCTATCCTTCAAATCCCTTATCCAAGAAACATAAAAGAATTGCAAGCATTCCTGGGAAATATCAATTTCCTAAGGAGATTTATCCCAAAGCTAGTCGAGCTAATAAGGCTACTGAGCAACATGTTGAAGAAGGATGCCAAGGTAAAATGGTCTCTTGAAACCAAGCAGGCTTTTGAGAGTATAAAAATTTCCCTAACTCGAATGCCTGTCCTCACCAGTCCTCAATTCGACAGATATTTTATCATTTTTTCCTTCGCATCTGAACACACTATAGCTGCTATCCTTCTGCAAAAAGATGATCAGGGAAACGAAAAGCCAATTGCTTTCTTCAGCCGAGCTTTGATAGATGCACCCTTGAAATATCAGATTATGGAAAAGCAGGCCTATGCCCTGGTCAAAGCCATCAAAGATTTCAGAATTTACATCCTATACTCCCACGTGATTGCCTATGTCCCTAATGCTATTGTAAAGGATATACTAACTCAAGAAGGACTAGAAGGAAAAAGAGGCAAGTGGATTTCCAGCATCCTTGAATACGACATTGAAATAAAGCCCACCAAGCTCATAAAAGGACAAGGGTTAGCCAAACTAATTTCCAAAACAAACTTCCAAGCATTAGACATCAATCAACTGGACAATGAACCGGAGCTGGCAACTCCACAGATCAGTGAAACCTTCATGCAATCCCCATGGTATGATGATATTTGCTTTGTATTGTTAAACCTGTGTGCTCCCCCAGGATTGTCCAGAACCAAGAAAAGATTTTTAAGGATGAAATCATCAAAGTTTTGTGTCATAGATGGTGCTTTGTTTTGGAAAAATCATGAAGGAATATTGCTTAATTGTTTGACTATGAATGAAACTAACAGCATCATGAAAGAATTCCATGCAAGGGACTATGGAGGACACTTATATTGGAAGTCCACTGTGGACAAGATTTTAAGGGCTGGTTATTATTGGCCCTCTCTCTTTGCAGATGTCAAGAAATTTTCTATTTCATGTCACAAATGCCAAATCTTTGAAGGGAAAAGAAAATTATTGCCTCTTCCCCTTAAACCCATTTCAACTGAAAATCCTTTTCAACAATGGGGTCTCGACTTCATTGGAGAAATTCATCCCTCTTCCTCAGGCCAGCACAAGTGGATTTTAAGAGCCACTGATTATTTCACTAAGTGGATTGAAGCTATCCCATGTAGACAAGCCAATGACTCCACCATTATCCAATTCCTTGAGAGCAATATCCTTTCCAGATTTGGCTGCCTTGAGAAAATTATCACTGACAACGCTGCTGCCTTCAAATTCAAAAAATTCATCAACTTCTGCCATAAATTCCACATTACCTTGGGCCACTCTACAGCTTACTACCGTCAAGGTAATGGCTTGGCCGAATCATCCAACAAAAGCCTCATCAACATCATAAAGAAACTGCTGGAGGAAAACAAAAAGAACTGGCATATGAAACTCACAAATGCTCTGTAGGCAGACAGACTTTCAACCAAGAAATCAATTGAGATGAGCCCTTATGAGCTAGTATATGGCATGGAGGCCAGATTTCCTTCATATTTGGGCATTCCTACTATCAAACTGTTGCAGGAGATTCAGGCTGAACCAAATGACATGCAGAGAAGAGTTAATCAGACCATTCACCTTCAAAAAAACAGAGAGCAAGTGTATGACAGAGCTCAAATGTTGCAAGAGAAACTCAAAAAGATGTTTGATAAGAAAGCTAAAGCAGAGGATTTCAGGGTTGGCAGCAAAGTTCTAAGGTGGGATTCACGGAGAGAGGACAAGGGAAAACATGCAAAGTTCGATTTTTTGTGGAAAGGACCATACATTATCAGTGCTGTGCAAGGCAATAACACATATTTCCTCAAAACGCCAGATGGCAGCACAGCTGAAGAAGGCCCTGTGAATGGCCGAATGTTAAAACATTTCCATGATCCCTTTTGATCGAGAAGAACAGGCGGTGTTATTCTATGTACATAAATGCTTGTATATATCGGCACTTTATTTTATTTTTGCAACATTCCAAATGCTAAAGCACGCAAAAGAAAGCAGGCAGTGCTTCACATTTCACTAGCAAATCAGTTGAAGGTAAGTGATGTTTTTAGTACAAAATTTCAAATCAATCCAAACAGTCAGCACTAAGAAGTTTTCAATGCACAACAACAACAGAAGATCAAGGCAATCTGATCTGCTATTCTTAGCTTCTCGCAAGGAGAAGCCATCCCCAAGTGGAGCCACTGTTAGCCTCCTGCTGCAGCAGGTTACTCATATTTCATGATTGACATTTTTACAGGCCAAATATGTCATACTTTGCATGCTGCAATGCTCCATATTTACTAACAGACACCAAAGAAGGTTTCCAGGAGGAAGTACCAGTTCAAACGCCACTGCTGTGTTCCAATTTTGATGTACTACTCCATTTTTGAACAATTTTCAGCTAAAGGGAGCTCCAAACAGTTTAATCTTGGTCTCCCTAGGTTTCAATTTCCTGTTTTAGAACATAGAGAATGAATATCTGTCCAAACAGTTTAATCTTGGCAGATCCTTAGACAGGTAGAGAAGCAAAGGAGCCCAACTGCTTAATCTTGGCCCTTGGAAGAAACAAGTGTAGATTTAGATAGGAAGATAGACAAAGAAAAAAGTTGAAAAGCGGGGTCTGCAAGTCCAAGTGCACCCAAACCAAAAGGAAGAAAAAATGTTAGGCAAGTAGGCTGGGTAGGTAGTTTTGAGGTTGCAGAATGGTGATTTGTGATCAACTCCACATTTTCAAGTGTTATATTTATCCAGATCGCAGTTAGTAGGCAATTCCCATCTGAAGGACTTCAAGCGAGGCATGACTAATTTTCCCCTTCTTCCTTATTCCCCAAGACACTCACTAATCTCCCCAAAGAGATCAAGATCTGCTTGATAACTCTCCTTTTCATCATTTTCATATCAATTCACCCTGGTAAAGATCTGCTTTACTCAAGAAATATTCATACTCCCTTTACGGATCATTGCTTCCCTTAAAAAGCCTAAGATTCACATACTTAGTGCTTTCTTATCACTGGTCATATTAACCACTAACCTTACTATATAGCTCCCTATCTATCTTCTCATCCCCTATTTTTAACTATGTTAATAACTCCCTTATATATTTATCCCCTCCCTTTGGTTGAAAAATAACCATAAGTAAACTTGGGAATTGCTAAGTTTGTCTGAAACATAGCAAGAACCCTCATCTTCCCCCTTTAAAACCATCTTCCAATACAATGGACTCCTTCCAAAGCATGTAATTCTTTCTTTTAAGGTTATCGGACCCCTTCCGAGGCCGCAAATACTCTTCAAAACCATATATTCCCCTCCTCCGACCACAAACAACCCTTGTCGATTGCCTTAACATTCTTCTGATCCCGGTGGACCCCCTCTAACACGATTATCGCAATCGGAGGTCGCAAGGGTATTATGGCTCGCTATTGTTTCTTCCCGATGGACGTTATGCCAATGACATTTCACAATTGGTGTATCGCAAATACCATATGCCACATATATACGCCCCTTCCCCGTTAGCCGATGCGATATCACTAGTTGGCGATTGGCAGTCGCAAGGGTCATGTGCCCGAAATGCATGCCACTTCCTTTTGCTCCGATGTGACATTGCCACTGCATCAAGAGAGCATATCGCTTCGCAAACACTTCCTCGCCGCATGCCTCTATTTATTCACATATTTTGTTTAAAATACGATTTATCATTAAAAACTCGCTTCACTGCAAATTCATCGCAAATTCGCAGCATTTCAGCTATCACTATCGCATCGCAGAAATATATAAGACGCCGCACCATCCAACACCCTGCCACGTCATCCTGCCACGTCACCCGCTGACGTCATCCACCGTACCAGGAGCTACTGCTGACGTCACCCGCCAAAGAAAGGAGCGCAAGCGCGAAAAAGCATCTTAGGAGGCCCGGATTCAAATTCTGAGGCACTTTTCGATGCGCGATTAGCGCCTAGTGCTAATCGTGCATCGCTATGGGAAATAGGGCATATTGGGGAATCTTCAGGGAATCTTTTGATTCCTTAGGCATTTTTGCACCTAAAAAGGCAGAAAAAGCCCAATTTTGCAGTTTTGAACGCATCCGAAGACAGAGAGAGACCCGATTCAGATGTTAAAGAGTATCAGAGCAGATATGAAGCCAAAATGCATGTCAAAGAGTATCAGTGTAGCGGCAAAGTGTATCAGCGGAGATCTTCTCAGGGCTCGAGGCGAATGAAACATTAAAAGAAACCTTGAAAGTCAAGAAGCAGTTAAAGAGCCATTCAAAGGTCACCAACATAGATGACTGCACATTAAAACTCACAGAAGATCAGCGGACCAGAACTCAATGCACAGTTATTACAGAGCCACCTGCAGCAAGTCACAGAGGACACCACATCAATTCACCTTTGATCCAGCTGCCTCTGGCGCAGCCCAAAAGGACTTACTTGCATTTAATTCCAGCATAAGTTAGGTTTTAGAAAGCTTTTTTCTTGCAGACCTGTTTAGGTCGGTTGTAATAAATACTTTTAGATATTTTGCCTATAAATACCACCCTGAAACATGTAAGAAGGGGTTGGTTGGTTGGTATTTGTTAGTTGATGTTTTGCTTGAGCTAAGACTCGCACTGTATACCTCATGATTTCTATAATCAAAGATTGCTAAGAGCTTGGAGGATGAACTGTTTGATGCATTGCTAATGGTTTTGAAGAGTGAACGATGGAATTCTTGTGCTGTTGTATGAAACAATAAGTTTTTCTCACCTCTGTAATTTTTCAATTTCACATATGCTCAAGTCACGGAACAAAAGTCTGGTTTAGAATTTGCTTTGATGCACTCTACGCTCAGTTTTTGTGCCTTCTTAATGTTTTCCTCTTGATTTAGTCATAAATATGAATTCCTCATGGCTCATATTTACTCTAACTCACCTATGAATGACTGTTATTTAAGAATTCTTAGCTGCTCTTAAGTATGGTTCTTTCATGTTCCCTCTGCTAAACTGATTGAGAGATTCTTTGCTGCCTCTCATTCCTTAGCCCTCAACCCATCTCCATTCAGCTTGGATATTGTTTCATAAACAACTACCTTGCTCCACCTTTCTCTTATGACCAAGAAAACACACCATCAGTTGCACTCCATGACTCCACGCCCAATGGTTTGAAATTTATCTTACTATGCCTTGCCTCTTTTCTTGAAGACATCTCCCCTCACCCAAGCCTTCCTTCCACCCAAAAACAAAACCCACTGAACCCAATAGCTAGCCTAAAATCATCATCAACAAAGCTAAATCATTAAGAGAGAGCCCTCTCTGATTGCAGGTGGGCTAGAACCTGCAATCCAAAGATTGTTTTGTGGTTACCTCAGCCGTATCCCTTCAGGAGCTTAGGGACAACCTGAGTGATAACAAACTCAACAACCTTTATGAATGAGTTGTCTACTATAGGGAGAGATCACTTAGATATTCAACAGGTATTTAGTGACGCGCTGATGGCATGGGAGACTTCATCAACATGGCAGGTTTGTCAGTAGGAGGATATCAGGGGAAGTTCATGTGGGAGAGACTTCATCCCCATAGGGATTAGGTTTTATCTTCAATAATTTACTCTTGGAGTGCATGGGGTGGACTACTCGGTAGGGAAACTTAATGGGGAGTTGGACAATGTACTACATTATCATGATGCTCTACTTATTGGAAGTATGTAGAGGGCCTCTAGTACCTCTACCTAGCTGGACAGTGAGTGGAGCAAGGGGTGCTTGACATTGATTATGATGGTTGGGGATCTTGGTATCAAGTGATTCCTTCATGACAGGATAGTGCAGATATTGGGGATGACTCAATGGTGCGTTTGGACCCTAGTATTATTAGTGGTGACAATGATGATCAATAGTCAGAGAGGGTGCTTGTTTAGGCATTACTCGAGGACAAGCAAATTTTGGTGGGGGGGATTGTAATGTTCCTATTTTTTATTTTTTATCTAAGGTGGTTAGCAGGGAGACTTGGGATGGTGCTAAGCATAGCACAATTTTATAATGTGAGTTTTGGAGACGATTATTTAATATTACAATATTACCAATAATATATAATAATAATACAAAAGCATAGATCAGATCTATGACATAACTTATAAAATATTTTGCATCCATACATATGTGTATGTTCTAGAATAGTTTGATATGTTGTTCTTTTTTCATTGTGCCACAAATGTAACAATCTTGGTGAAAATTCCATGTAATAAAAGTTAATAAAGGAAAAATAATAACCACGGTTATAGGACGCTTATTCCAAGTTGAATGTTGGGCAAGACATCCTAGTGTGGGTGTTCATTTGGTTTATTATGACTAAGGAAATTGGCAAAGGAAATTACAAAGGCTTTGGAAAGGCAAAATGGCATTAATTGACATCTTATTTATTAAAATAAGGGAAGGAGAAAAAGAAGGTGAAAGGTCACATGTTGCATGTGAGGAGGAAAATGAAGGAAAATAATAGAAAATTGAAGAAAATAAAGGCCTCATTAATAAAAAGTCTTACGAGGATTAGTTGGTACCTTTTTTCAGTTCAGTTTTGGAGCTCTCTCTCTCTCATACTCTTGGACAAAGTTTTCTTGGAGCACTTCAACATTAGATCAAGAAAAACAAAGAAGACAAGAGGAAACAAAGATCAAGCAAGGAAAGCAGGATCTAGCAGCTACAATGGGATTATTTGCAGGTATCGATTTGCATGTGTGATTTCCTTTCTAGATTTAGCATGCATGGTTATGCATGTGTTTTTTTTATTCTCTTGTTGTCATTGGCATGGATTTTCCCATGTGTGACAATGTTTTTCAGCCTAGCCTTACCATTTCCATATACCCATGGTGTGGTAGGTTCTTTTGTATGTTGTTGGACTGGATTGTCGGATGGACTCGAAGCTGAGTGGAGTGGTCCTAGGATTATTCAAAAATCTTAGGAATCCGGGATGGGATACACAGTAAAGCCTGGATGTGAACACCTTGATCAAGCCTAGGAATCCCTTGATCGGTGAATGGTGTGATACACAGTAAATCTCAGTGGTGAGTAGCCTTGATTGGGCCTAGGAATCACGAGGTGGGATAGATCGTAAAGCCCAGAGGGTGGAGATCTCATACGCCTAAGAATCCCTTAGCTGATAATAGCGAGATACACGGTAAAGCTGAGAGGTCAGGACATACAAATCCCTCACAGTGTAGGTGGAGAGATCTGGTGGAATCCATGCTTGTTTTTGACCCAGTAATCCGATGAAGATTGCAGTAAAACATGGTATTGTATATTTTATTTTTTATGGCCTAGTGATCTAGTGGGGATTGCAGTAAATCCTGGTTCTATTTTTTAGGGTGAGGTGGTGTAGCCTTGGAAACCCCTAGTTGATTGTGGTTATAACTCCCACATTCATGTTTGGGATATGGCACGGGGGTGATTTGCTGAAAGAAAGATTTGGTTCAACCAATCTATGGTCGGGCGGTACATGGAATCCCAAACTTGGTTGGCCTAATCATTCATCAATAAGAACTATTTATCCTTGGTATTTCATGAGAAAATGCATTGGTTCGTATGAGGCATTTATGGTTGATGTATCCTTCTCATTTCTATTGGTTATATGCTAGTTATGAACATGTTTTATGACAATGATGATGTATGGCTCTCATCATGTTTTGATTTGTAAATGAATGTATAATGAATATATAACCTAATAGAAGATAATGCAGCTAATGTGATAAGGCATCAATGCTTCTTAGAAATTCTCAAATAATTATGAGACCCCTATGCTCAGATATGTTGTTATGACCTATAGAATGCATATTTGTGACATGTGTGACAAAATGTTTGTCATGGATAGTGGGCTCTAACCAAGTCTTTGTTAATATTTTCATTTGCATCATTTTTTCGATGTTACTTTTCATTCCTGAAAGATCCATGCAATTCTGGGCAGTGGCCTGAGTCTTGGCCCTGAAAAAGTGGCACAAAATCTGGGGTCGCAAGCTTAGAACTAACTAAAAACGACCCCAGTTGCTTGCATGCCCATGCTGTGAGAGCGACAGGAGGGCTCTAGTTGGATGCATTCCCATGTCATGGGAGATACCAAGGCTTTGGGGTAGTGAAATGTCAATTGTCTCTAGGGCTGGTCACCTTGATGGGTTGGATGGCTCCCAGGGGTTCTGTTGTAGGTGTAAAAGGTTAGGTTGTCTGTGTTCCATCAATTACACTTCCTTAACTATACATGGGGATTTGAATCATATTGTAGTAGCCTCTCGTCACATGTTTACCCCAACAGACCAGTTAACTTGGGTAAATGTGGGAGTAGGGTGTTATAACAAATATTACAATACATAGCCTTTAGCATATACTGAATTTCAAAATTGATTGAGAAAATAGAATTATCTCTCCACATAGTTCTTTTGCATCATTATTATTATATATTATTGGTAATATTTTAATACTAAATAATCCATATATTTTGTATTATGAATACTACTAGTTAATTGATTAAAGGTTGTGCAGAGTGTGGACATAGTTCTGCACAAATGTCAGCGAAGAACTCTCAAATACTAAGTGTGGAAGTGTAGAGAATAATGATTTTTCTGCACACCCAAAAAATCAACATCTTCTGCACTAAAGACTCCACTAATTAATTAATTAAAGGTTGTGCTCTCACAATGAAAGATCTTCACACAGTGAAAGCTTTCCACACAAAACTATCTACACAAGCATTTGTTAAATGTCAAGTGCATTATTTTGCCGTGTTTTTGCAATTTTAATGAAAGTTTTGGGAAAATTCTTAATATTTGTATTTTCCCATAAATTACAAAATAATTTTCTAATTATCTGCAAATTCTATTTCAATTTTCGATTGGCTGAGGGAGCTCTGCATTAGAGAACTTTTGAGGTCTAAAATGGGCCTCCTAAGAGAAATGTCCAATCGAATAAACTTTATAAGAACCAGTAGGATTAAAGATGATGATGTGAACCATGGGGGATGATTCACCATTTTTGGGGTAAAAAAGTAAAAAGATTAAAAAATAATAAAATAATAAAACTATTGTTTCAACTTGTATTTTCAACTTATCTCCCTAAAGTTTTACTCAAATTTCAAGCGGAAGTACTCGTTGGATGAAAATTTTAATTCCTTATCCAATGAGTACCCATGCTGCATATTTTTGATAGATCTTGCTACACGAAAAATGAGAAATACATAAAAAACCGTGATTGTAATCACATTTTCATGTATTTCTCATTTTTGGTGTAGTAGGGTCCATCGAAAGTATGCAACATGGGTAATCCTTAGATGAGGAATCAAATTTTGCATCCCACGAGTGTTCCTGCTTGAAATTTGAGTAAACCCATAGGGAGATAAGTTAAAAATACGAGTTGCAAAAACAATTTTTTTCTTTTTTCCGTCTAAAATTTGATGATGTAATCTACTATTAATTTATAATTTCCTTAGGAGGCCCATTTTAGACCTCAGAATTCCCCTAACGATGGGACATAATTCCCCTGGTGGATAGTGTTTTATTTTTGGTATTTGTTGGTGCCTGATAATTCATTTTAAAATAAAAAAAAACTATTTTTCACGGTGGTCATTGTTCTCTACAGAATGAAAGCTTTTCATAAAAGCATTTGTTAATAATAAATACAAGTTTGTCGCGATGTTCCACACTTCTGTATGCATTCTCTCTCCGCGTAGTTCTTTCGTATAATTATTATTATATGTTATTGGTAATATTTTAATACTAAATAATGGTCTCCGAAACTCGCATTATAAAATTGTGGTATGTGTTGGGCTGCTAGATTAACATACACTTTCACTCCATTTTCACCTTTATCCTCATTTTGTCACCTCATTTCATCACATTATCATTACATATCCTTATATTTCCATTACCATATGGGTTCATATTTTCATTTTCCAAAGTTATTTATTTTATGTATTTAAAGTGAATTTATGATTAAAAGTTAGAAAAATAACATGTATTTGCTTATACCTAAAGGTGGAATGAGTTTGTTGACATGTGTAGGTGACTTGGAAGGTTCCAAGACACTCTTATGTGGCCTCCAAGACTCAAATTCGAATTCTCATGAAGATTTGAAGGATATTTGGGATAGGGGTCAAACATATCTCATGGAGAAAAATCATGGATAAAGGAATATGTGTCTCATGTTGATTGGAACCATATGAAGGATTTGTGGTTCTAGGAGGGATTAGTGGATCTCCATTAATGAGTTAGTTGCTTATGTTTTTGTATAAATAGGAGTACCTCCTCCATTCCAAAGGGAGTAATCTTGGAGTATGTATCTTAACTTATGATGGAATAGAATAAAGTTTTCTTTCTACAATTTTAGATATAAATTGTCTTAATGTAGTATATGAATTTATGGAATAGTTTGTCACTTTGTTCATAAGAGAATTGATCTCACTCTAAAAGGATAAAAGAAACACTTTATTTCATTATAGATTTTATTTTCATTTAATTACTTAGATGTTTGAAGTTTTTTCATTATTAATGAATGAATTTTAGTTTAAATCTTATCAGCATGTGAAAGGACAAACAAGTGTCTAAGTGAGGTTCTCTTCCTATTTGATATGAGTAATAATTGAAATTCATTCTCTTTTTCTAATTTCAATTTATTTCTAAATTCTTGATTTTTGATGCTTATGATTGAATTTTAGTTGAGTTCTAATCATCATATGAGGGGACAACTAAGAGTCTAAGTTAGGCTCTCCTTCTATTTGGTTTGAACAATAATTAGAGTTCATTTCCTTTTCTTTATTTCAAGTTATTTTTGAGTTTATGATCTGATGCAATGGTAATGTTGTTGGAATAGAACTATGAGGAAGGACAACAAGGACCTCCTAAGTTAGGAGCCTCTTTTCTTGCTTTATATACATCACATATTGTTTCTCTTTAGTTTCTCTTCTTGAGGACAATATTGTGGGGAAGGACAAGCAGGACCTCCTGAATTAGGAGCCTCTTTCTTTTCTTGTTGCATCTTGAACTAGAAACTTTTTAGTTTTATAAGTTATTTGTAATATGCATTTCGTTTCTTTCTTTCCATCCTAAACAAACCTTCTACAACAGTTGCACCTAAGGTCCCATATATTTTGTTTTTCTTCTAAGTTTACGAAACCCCCGGGTTGACATATTAAAATAACAAGGGATTTAACGTACCATTAAATCACCAAACACTATTCTTAGCACCACCCCAAGGCTCCCTGCTAACCACCTCAGATGAAAAATCAAAACTGGGTAATTTATAACCGCCCCTGCCAAAAATTGTTTGTCCTCAAGCAATGCCTAAATAAACACCCTCTCTACCTGTTGATCACCACTATCACCACCAATAATGTAACATGCATGGGTTAAAAGTTTATGTAAAAAAGTTACTATGGCTAAGGGGAAATTGGAAAAGGAAATGACGAAGGCTTTGAAAAGGAAAAGAGGCATTAACTGACATTTTATTTATGAAGTAATGGAAAATAGGAGAAAAAGAAAGTGAAAGGTCACAGGTTGCAAGTGGGGAAATTGAAGGAAAATAAAGAAAAATGAAGAAAATAGAGGTCTCAATGATAAAAAGGCTTTTGAAGATCAGTTCACAGTATTTTGACAATTTTTGGTTGAAGCTCTCTTTCTATTCTCTCTCTCCCATACTCTTGAACACTTAGAGAATTCTTGGAGCACTCTAGCATCGGAGAAATGAAGGCAAAGGAAGGACATGAAAGCAAAGGGAAGCAAAGATCAAGCAAGGAAGAGTTGGATCAAGTGGATATAATAGGATTACTTGCAGGTATTGAGTTGCATGTATCATTTCCTTCTAGTTTTGGCATGCATAGTACATGCATGTGTATTTGGTACTCTTACTATCATTGGCATGGGTTTTGCTAGGTGTTATACAAAATCTACGACTACAGACAAAAATATATTCCCTAGACCTAGTGGCATGGTCTAGAACAACAAAAATCAAAGACTATAATTTTTTCCTTAGAAGAATTGGAGAATGGAAAGATGCTTACTTGTGATCCGTCACAAGATCTTATCTCATCTTGTCTTGTCAGCTCCAGCTGTAGCTCCAAACACTATAATTAGAACTTGGACAAACAAACAGCACAAGCCAAATATCTACAACATCTATGTAGCATTATCCAATCATTCTATTCATTGGATGAACATAGCATTGAAACACGTACAAAAACATAACATAGCACATGTAGGAAAATGGTATACTCTTTGTATTAAAATGGAAGGGAGAGAGTTTAGAACAAAAAGTGGAAGTTGATCTTGTAGAGAACCTCCCAATTTGACTTTTCCTTCCTTGCCATAATGTACACCTCAAAGCCACCCTGATGCATGTAAATGATGTGTCTCTTATGATCAAAGAAACAACATAAGGGTATGATTATTCTCCAAAAGCCAACCTCTAGCTTGTGGATGGAATTAAATATATAGGAGAGGATGGTAGTTTAGAAATTATTATCCATTTACCAATTTGGGTTTGAGATCCACTATTGATGGGAGGATGAGCTCAAGGGATATGAGGTGAAAACATTGAGGTAGGGGAGATAGGATTTGAAGTTCTTATCTGAGGTAAATGGTTGTAACAACTCTTGGAAGCTTCTAGAAGAGGAAGGTTTGCGATCCCTTTTAGTTTTCATAAATTTTCTTGGTCATCACACCCCCAACAAGGGAAAACCTTCTCTGATCAGAGTAGGTGCAAAACTAAGCAACTTGCTACTCAAAGTAGATCCCTAAATGGCCAAGGTGCATTGAGCCTTAAAAGCACTTAAATGAAGAAGTAAAGGTCATAAAATTAGGGACTTGAGAGAGTCATACTTAGGTCTTTGTGTAGGAATGATGACAAGGTGTTGAGGGATGTTGATGGATCCAGTTTATAGGCATATTGACCATATTTGACAAAATTTCCTATAACACCAGGTTTGACAATGGTTTCAACCTTGCCTTACCATTTACAGATAACCATAGTGTGATGGGATTATTTCATTTGGTTGAGCTAGATTGCTGGATGGTTTTGGAACCAGGTGAGGTGGTCTCAGAAAAATTCCCAAGGGCATAGGAATCCTTTGACCAATAATGACAAGATACACAGTAAAGCCTAAGGGTGGAGATGGGAATTTTCTCAAGATATTGGTGAAGAAATCTAGAGGCATCCAAGCATTTTTTGGGCCTAGTGATCCTTTGAC
This sequence comes from Pinus taeda, assembly GCA_000404065.3. NCBI lineage: Eukaryota > Viridiplantae > Streptophyta > Pinopsida > Pinales > Pinaceae > Pinus > Pinus taeda. Next base: position 103,603 of record APFE030553343.1, read on the forward strand.
CAATTTTGGTGGGATTGCAGTAAATCTTGGTAGTGTATGTTTATTGTTTGGCCTAGGAATCCCTTAATCGATAATTATGGGATATACGGTAAAGCCTGGTCATCTAGATGAGGGTTTTGGTCCTAGAAATCCCTTGACCAGTAATTGTGGGATATGATGTAAAGCCTGAGGAATCCTTGGTTGGTTTTCTTCTGAGTCCCACATTCATTCTTTGAATATGGCATGGGGGTGATTGGCTAAAAGAAAGATTTGGTTCAACCCAATCTATGGTCGGGTGGTATGTGGAAGTCCCTGGCTTGGTTGGCTTTACATATGTTAATAAGAGCTCTCTTGTCATCTTGTATTTCATGAGTATTTATTCTTGTGATTATGTGGTTTTGATGGTTGTTCTATCAGTGTTATTATGTTGGTTATAAGCATGGCTTTATGACAGACTTTAGTTGTGGATCTCATCATGTTTTGATTAGTAAATTAATGGTTAATTAATGCATGAACTAATAGATGATATTGCAGCTATCATGAGAGGGAAACATACCTTCTTGGTGATTCCTAGATAAGTATGAGATCCTTATGTTCAAATATATAATTATGACCTGTAGATTACATGTTCATGACGTGCTTGACGAAATGTATGTCATGTTTGGGATGAGTCAGGTTAAGTCCTTGTTCAAGTTTTAAATTAGAGGCCTTGTCTTTGTCTTATGTATCATTTCTAAGAGTTTCATTAAGTTATGGGCAGAGGTCTAGATCCTAGCCCTGAAAAAGTGGTTGAGATCTTGGGGTCACTGGCATAAAACTGAGTGAATTAGTCTACAGTAGTTGGGATGTAGGATTATGGGAGCAATTGAATGGTCTAAACCACTCGCTTGCCTTATCTTGGGAGAGATTGAGAGCCCAAGTCAGTGAAAAAGCAAGTTAGCTCAGGGTTTGGGCCCCTAGAGTGGTTGTTTAGCTCCTAGGGGTCCTGTAGAAACTAAGGGAGGTTAGTAAAATTTTGGCTGGATGATTCCACTTCCTTAACTATACATAGGATTTTGAGTCATATCATAGTAACTCTTCATCATATATTTACCCCAGTTGAGCAGTAAAATTAGGTAAGTGTGGGAGGAGGGTGTTACAAATCATACCAGGGTCCTAAATGTGCTAGTGAGTCATCCTTGATCTCTGCATTATCCTGTTATGAAGGAATCCCTTGATACCAAGATCCCCATCCATCATGATCAATGTCAAACACCCCTTTCTCCACTCACTCTCCCACTAGTTATAAGTTCTAGAAGCCCTCTACATACTATCAATAAGTAAAGCATCATGATAATGTAGGACAATTTCCAACTCCCCATGAAGATGCCCTACTGAGTAGTCCACCACATGAACTCCAAGAGTAAACTCCTGAAGATACTACCTAATACCTATGGTGATGAAATATCTCCCACATGAAATTCCTTGATATCCTCCTGCTGACCAACCTGCTATGATCATGAATTCTCGCATGCCATCAATGAATCACTAAATACTTGTGGAAGATATGAGTGATCTCCCCCTGTAGTAGCCAACTCATTCCTAAAGGTTGTTGAGTTGTTAAGTATTGTGATGTTCAGGTCTAGTGCTAGTCTCAGAAGGGTGCCACCATGTTGTTTCTTTCCACTTTGACTCTAACAGGCTTCCCATCATGCAAACACTATATCCTCCTCCCATAAAAACTAATGGAAAAATATCGATGAAGACCATGCGCATCCTATCCAGGTATCTCTATGATGTCAATACTTACCAATCCATTGTTAATCTTGATCCTGAGCTGCAACTAGAAAAACTTGCCTTCCCATTAAGTGGATTCCTCAATGATCCCCCATGTGTCAACCCCAAGGTGATCTATATCACCCTTTGCTAGGGTCCTGCACCTCATGACATGGAGTGACTTGTCATCCAACTGAATGATCCAAATTCTCTTAGCTATTGGAATTAACCAAGATCTTTTACTTATGTGATGTTAGATGAATTGCGTGTGAAAGAGTATGAAGAAACCACATGTGCATACTTTAGAGAAGAGGAAACATAAAGGAAATCATCAAATCAAAGAACACATACAACTTTATAACGAAGTTCATCAAGTGTGGACTACGTCTCTAGGCCCGGTGTCAAGAGTGGAGAGGTCGCTTCATTAAATGTTGCAAGATGATGATGAGTACATGATGCATTCTTTGTCAATACAAGGAAGAACTCCCTTAACTAGAGTGTCATGTCTCTCCATGAGACACTCTTCTATAAGAACTCTCACTCATAAAATCTCTTCTTCAGCATGAAAAAATATCAAACTCTCACATGAAGTGGCATACAAGGATTCTCCAACAAAATGGAGACAAGGATCTCAACATCAAATCATCATCTAAAAAAAAAATCAAAAAAAGATATGGAATCAGTGCATCTTATACCTCCACTATTGATGATGGTCTGAAAATCCACACCTCTACTAAGGAAACAAACTACACAGTTAAATTCCTCGCGAAAAATTGTGAAATGTCACTGTAACCTTGATTACTTTCTAACTCGGTCAAATTTAGGCTCCTCGAGAATCTCAAAGATTCCTCAAAGATTCTATTCTACAGGCTGAATGAAATTCGACTGCTCAGGCAAAGAAACCGATAACACCATCATGTTCCTTATGAAAAACTGGTTCAAATGAGTATAAACTCGACATATTTCTGTCACCTTAAAATTTTTTCCCCTAGGGAATCTTAAAGATTCCTCAAAGAAAATATTCTTTGAAATATTCCTTAACATATGTTCTAACAATATTCCTAGAATCTTCTTGAGATTCATGTCTTCATTGGCTTGCATGTGCCCTCATTTCTCATGTATTCTCCATGGTTCCCTTTGAACCATTGAATGGCATTTTATAACAAAGTGTGAGGGTGAATAAAACAAAGTGTGTGGTGTTGGCATAGTCATATTAAGTTACTTGTTGTTGGAGAGGTTTTTGGTTCAAAACCCTTGGACTCCTAATTTTGCTTTAATATGGTTTTAAAGCTCAATTTTGGTTTTAATATAGTTTTCAAACCATATAATATATGGTATACATATGTCCATATTGTAACGACTCCCCAAACTGTGAGAATAAGACAAAACTGAAGGTTGCACCATGCGAAGACCACTTGGGCCTAATTTGAGGTGCGATGTGGTACCATGCAATTCGGCCATGTGGCAAGCTATCATTAGTCCACATCATATGCTACTTCTGTCACCTACTTACCATGTGTTGACTTGTGGTGCTACCACATCGCCTGCTTGTGGGTCCACTTGGTTTGCTGACTGGGCTACCACATCAGGTCTATGGATCCCACTAGGCATGATAAGTTTTCTGCCACGTTTCATCTGTACGACCTGCCACGTGGCAGAATGTTGACTTTGAATTTTTCCCAATTTGACTGAAACTTTAACTGAGCATAACTTTCATATACGAACTTGGATTGAGGTGTTTTTTACATCATTGGAATAAGGAAGACGATATATATGCTCTGGTCTTGGTTTTGACAAAATATGAAGACTTTTATTGTTGAGCCTTCCACCTGGATCATTCCTCCCCACTAAGAAACTTTTGGTCCTCCAAAAACATAAACACAATATGCAATTTGATGTACTCCCTAATCTACACAACAAGTGCCATAATAGGCCACACTTCCTCCTCTTTCACCTTTTTCCTTGAGAGCTATAAGTGATGTACCGACACCTCTACTCTATGCAAACCTATGGTACATCTTGCAAAATACATGTTCAATTACATGACCTAAGAATACCCCATACCTTCCAAGATTTTATAACACACTATTTGGTTAAGTTTACATCAGAATCTGTTGTAGCAGCTACAACCACCCTCCAAAATTTTTCCTTAGCTTCATTTTGTAGCCTCCCCACCAACCATCCTTAGTAGCATGTCTTGCACTATCAAGTACACAAGCTTCAGTGGTTATCTAGCAGCATGATAGCCTGTTCATGATATCTTGTTGCATTCTCCTCACAGGATGCTTCCCCAGACTTGGTCCAGCTGTAGGCTGAGAAACTCCCTCGAGAAATTGTGCAATTCTAGAGGGGAACTAGTCTTTCCTCCAGAAATTGTGCAATCCTATTTGGCAGCCTGCTGGGCTCAAAAACTGCGTAATCCTACCTGGAAACCTTCCCAGTGAAAACTACGCAATCTGACCCAGTAGGACTGCTCAGCCCAGAAATTGTGCAATCCCTTTGGGCAACCATCCCAGCTTCCTCCCAGAAACTGTACAAAAGTTACCATCATTCAGGCAAGCTGTTGCATGTGCCATTGGGTTGACCAGTTCCATATAGGACCGAGAAAACTTGACTTGCATGCATGGGCTACATTTTCCTGAAATAGAAAAAAGAAACATGCAAAAAAGCATCCCTAGATTTTAGGGAGCTATTTTTAGCAGCTGGAGGTTACATGCAAAGGTCGTTTTAGAATATTTCCTCCAAGTGTCGCTTTTTCCTAGATTTGTGGCATGTGTGTCATGAGCATCAAACTTATTTATTCGACGCTTCATATCTCACTTCTTCACATTGATATTTGAGCTCTGACATCCCACAACACATCCATGAGTCTTCGACACATCCGTCTCAACTATTTCCAGATAAGTTCACTTAACTTGTCTTTTGCAATATTTCTATTGCTTTCTGTGTTTTGGCTTGTGTGAGTGTTTTCAGCTTGATTTCTGTGAATGCTTGTTGTCAATTGCATGCATATTAGCTTGTACTAGCACCATTTGAGTATTCGTTAGCATCTCATTGATGTCGCATGCATGACACTGTTTTGCACAAATGGTCGCCGGTTCAGTGACTTGCTTCAGACACATGCAAGTCATTCTATTTTTTGAATCTTGCATTCAATGTTTGCATGCACTATCATTCTCTCCTGCTTACACTCAACATCTCCATGCATTCACATTCAAATTTTCTTTCAGTTTTCTGCCGGTGGGTCTGGAAAACCTTGGCTCGGACTTTGCCTCACCAAGATAGCGTTGCGCAATCCTAAGAGGGAAGTCTCTGAATTCCTCTTAGAAAATGCACATTTTTGCCCAATGACTATCCTCCAGTCTTGCATTGCACAATTCTAAGAGGTAGTGACTGCTGGCCCAAAAAATTGCACAATGCGGTCACTAGGCCTGCAATCCTCGCCAGCTGAAAATGTGCATTGCACAATCCCAGTAGCCATCAAGCCAATTTGGATTGCGCATTGTGCAATTCCAGTAGCTAGCCAACCTCCTAGCAGTCTGAACTTCCCTTTGTGTAGTTTTGGTAGCCAGTCTCTCAGCGTCCCAGGAAAAATTGTGCAATCCTTTCCAGTCAACCTTGAGGTATGTCACATGTCGTTCCTCAAGTTTGCTTTGGTTTTAGCTGACAGATTTCTTGCCATGCATATCACCATGTCTTGAGATCTAGCAGGTGTTTGTCTGCCTCTCAGTAGTTCAGGATCAATGGCCTCCAAGGGAGTAGGATCAAAGGACACTGACGAAAGCGCAATTAGAGCAGCAGTTGAGCGAGTGTTTACAAGTTTGCCGATCTATGAAGACACCAAGCTGATTGTAGACAAGGACATCAAGCTGAAATGGCAAGAGGTCAATGATAGATTTGTAGGCACATTTGGGGAAGACCTGGAAGACCACCAAGTCTATGTGAACATTCACAGGTCCAGCTTTTACCGGATTGCATTCAGGTATCCTCTGTTCCCATGCGCGGACATGATACATTAGATCATCTCACAGACTGATCTTGAGATGATGACATTGAGAAGTTTTAGCGGGATGGAGATTTCTACCTTCAGGGCACAGGATTATGAACAGATGTATCATATGTTGAAGCCAGTGATCACCATGGAGACACCCTTCAGCATACCCAACAACAATGACAACTCCAGAGATATCTTGAAGAACTGGGTGAAGGAGCCAACCAAATTTAGGATGACACCCAACTAGGTCTACAAGACGAAGATACTGTGGAAGGTGTATCAATACTTGGTAATCTTTGCATGTTGTTTATATGGCCAAGAGAGCATGGAAACCTTCCCACAGAGTTGGTGATTGTGTTGGACCAACTGGCCAGTGAAGGCAAATCATGTGACTAGTCTAACATGTTGGCTCATAGGCTAAAGGAACAAGTGACAAGAGTTTGACAACTGCCCAAAGGTCAGCAAGCTGAAATCTACATGTTCGCTTACATCTTGGATGCAATCTATGCCCGTTAGTAGTTCTTGGGCTTGAAGTGGGTATGGACATCGACGAAGACCTCTGTGAACACTTATTGTAAAATAGTGTTCGAATGTAGCTTTAGAGGAGTCATCACACACCTGTTAGATCATTTTGTCACCCTGGTGTACAAGATGATATTTGAGCAGGATCCACCTTGCATGTCAAAGGCAACAATGGAGGCACTGATCGATATAGAAGATTGGTATGCCTCACTATCTAACACCTTCATGTGGACGTACAACATGGAGAAGCCTCCACATGTTTTACCGAAGTTTTCCTTGGACAAGCTTGTCATGCAGGAAGTATCATACCACATCTCGGCAAGATTGTCAGCTAGGTTGCACTAGAGAAGAAGGCGCCTTGGCCCACTCTTCTATTTCAGATCAAGTTATACAAGATACATAATTTCAAGCATGCGGATGTCGACGTAGAGGAGATCAAGAAGTATCCATTAGATGCCCGAAGCTACAATCCATATGATCCGTATTGTTTTGTAAAAGATCACTACGTGAGAGTACAGTTTCAGTGGATCCACGGGGCATGTCATTGGGTGGAGGAGGACCCATGGAGATTTTGTCACAGCTTCTTCAGGCCCAATGAATTGGTCGGTATCATTGTGGAATGGTTAGTGAAGTAGTGTGAATCAACATCCAAGAGAGCACCAGTAGTAGAGGTAAACATACCAGTGCGCGACAAAGGTAAGAGGAAGATTGTTGACATCGCAAAGGTAGAACAAAGTTGCAAGTTCCGAGTAGACCCACTTGTGTAGAAAGCAGCTTTGGCAATATAGGTGAAGAGGCAATAACGTGATAAGAGGAACGTGCAAAGGTAGAGAGAAAAACGGAGAATGTAGGAAACAAAGAAGGTGTTTCATGAGTTGAAGGAGCAACTCCAGAAGGAATAGGCGCTGCACAGACAGGAGAAGGAAGCACAACGAGAATAGGTGCAACACAGGGCACAACATGTACAGACAAATGAAATTACACCCGTATGGGTAGTCGACTCATCCGAACAATTGGCAACAAGTAAGCAGGTTGAGAAGTCGCAAGAGTAGGACTTCGCTTAAGAGATTGAACAATCACTTGAGCAGATGGATATGGATATGGAGCAATAGGAGTTAGAGCAAGACATCGACCTCGTGCCTCACTACCAAGAGGTTGACCCACTAGGTTCACCGGATCCAGAAGTGGAGAAGGTCCTAAGTGACCAAGGAGACACTCAGATCCTTGGAGACAATCCAAAGGGAGAGATGCAAAACATCTCATTCGATGAGTCCCAACATAGAGTTGTGCAATCTTACAAATTGTCGACTCTGAATGATCACACATCTCATGCGTAGTTTGAGGAATGAGTGATCGTGTCTAACATGCGCAAGAATCGAGCAGTACTGATCTATGCTACCAGAGCATATGTTGAAGCCACAAGCTCGAGTGTTCGCTTCTTGATAACAGAGAATGAGAAAATGGCTAAGGAGTTACAAACGGTCAAACAAGGAGGATAATTGGTTACAGCATCCACCCGAGCAGATTTGAAGAAGGAAATACTAGATGAAGTATTGTCCCATGAGTCGGTCATGCAGGTGTTGTATTCCAAGTTTGGTACTGTGCATAAGGCAGTTTTCCATCTTAACGTTTGGCAATAATTATGTGCTAGGAGAGCACGTATCTTTTCGAATGTGTATGCTGCTCTTGATTACATGCAAACATGGACAAGGAGATATAAGGGATCCTGGTTACACTTTCCCAAGATGATGGTGCCCAGAGCAGTTGAGCTAAAGGCATGCATCCAGAGTCAGATTCGGAACTATGACGATCTCTTGCAGCTCATCACTAATCTACAAGATTCCCATGCACGAGTATTTAGGAGTATGGATGTTGTTGTGCATGCACATGCGATCCCATCTATTGGGACTCTCACTTAGGCAAAGACAAAGGCACACGCCCGATTGGAGCTTGACTCGTACTTTGATGAGTTGATGTGCATAGTCACCAGCCCAGACTTGGTGATGAGTGCAGACACCATGCATCAGTATGTCGCTAGTCTGGTTGCACTCAAGACAATGATGCACATGTTATCAGACGAGTTGGACAGAGGAGCTCGAGAAGTATACTCGTATGCTATGTAGGCAAGAGTTCATTTCCAGAAAGATGTCACTTAGAATACACAGACACCATTGCGAACTACTAAGCTTGGCATCAGTTCGCTACCGTCAACCACCATGAGGATGTCGAAGAGTTGGTCTTTCCACAGTTGTCCAAGTCATAGTGATGTCTTGCATGGCTTGCTCAAGCCTATTTTGTCTCACATGGGTACATGTGCAGATTGTATGTAATTTCTTGTCAAGTGAAAGTTCAAGTGTCGATGTTTGGATGTAACAGTCATACAATAGATGAAGAGTCATGAGGGTACACTACAAGAAAAAAGGACATTGGTGAGGGGCGAAAAATGTCACCATAAGCTCATCGGTGACGGTCAAAAGAGCATTCATCACCAAAAATTGAATGTCACCAAAGGTGGCATCACCAAAAGTATAGGTGTTGTAGTGGCATACAAATTCCGTCACCAATAATGATTTATTATGACGGATAATGACTGTCACCATTTCATATGAGGAATGGTGATGGACCATAGCCTCCGTCACCAAAAACTGAACATCACCAAAGGTGGCATCACCAAAAGTATAGGTGTTGTAGTGACATTCAAATTTCATCACCAATAATGGTTTATAATGACGGATAGCGACCATCACCATTGCATATCAGCAATGGTGACAGACCGTAGCCTCGGTCACCAAAAACTGAGTGTCACCAAAAGTATAGGTGTTATAGAGACATTCAAGGTCCATCACGAATATTGATTACAATGATGGATAGTGACCGTCACCATTTCATATGAACAATAATGATTTATTGTGATGGATCTTTAATGGCCGTCACTATTGGTGCATATATATGGTGACGTTTATTGGCCGTCACCAAAAGCCACATTGCTAGAAGTATAGGTGTTGTGGTGACATTCAGTGTCCATCACGAATGATGACTATAATGACGGACACCGACCGTCACGATTTCATATCAACAACAATGATTTATGGTTACGGACCTTTGAGGGTCGTCACTATTGATGCGTATATATGGTGGCGTTCGTTGACCATCACCATTTCATATTTTTGGCGAGGGTCAAAAAATGTCACCAAAGCTCATTGGTGATGGTCAGAAGATCCTATATCACCAAAAATTGATCGTCGCCATTCCATATGGATGTCAGGGCGCAATGCAACCGAACCACCAACCTCCTTCTTATAAAGCAGGTGCTCTTCCATTGAGCTAGCACCCTTTAAAGAATTATATTTTTTAAAATTAGACCGTGAAACTTCATAAATTATAAATTCTACAACTTTCAATAAATTAAAGTCTCAGTAATATTTTATTAAACAAGCAAAGAAACATCGAAGATGTAGGTCCCTACCTAATGGTTATTGAAGTTATGAAAATTGGGTGGAGCAAAAAATAGTTATGTATAAGAGAATCAATATGTTCAGTTGAATACTCAATTAGAAGTGAAACTCTGAAGACATTTATAACCTATAAATGACCTATAACTATCAAATGCACAAAATATTGCAAAGGAAATTTCATAAGTGGATATCATATGGAAGAAGAGGAGGTAGGGACTTGGAACCCTTGTACATCTTGGCATGCCTTAGCACTTGGCACATCTTATTTTGTTTGACATGTCTTCATACTATCTGGCACATCTTAGCATGCCCTAGCATTCCCTAACACACCTTGGTAGTCATGACCTCACAACTAGCATTGCATTTTTCCATGACTTGGGAACCTTACATTCACAAGAACACCTTGGCACTCCCTAGTTGTCATGCCCTTTATTATCCTCCATAATTTCCCTGGCTGATGAAGAGATTGACGGGGGTAACCAAAGACCAAGCTTTTAGCTTGGTAGCTAGCCCTACCAAACCAGAGAGGGCTCTCTCTATGAAATCACAACCAAGAGATGACTCGAATGTAAAGGATTTTAGGCTAGATAGCTAGGGTCAGGTGGGTTTTTGGAAAATTTAGGGCTTGGAACTCTATCCACTGGTGTCTTGTCTGGCAGGGACTTAGTCAAGGAGGCAAGGACTTGGAACTCTATCTAGGATAAAGCACCTAACATGCATGACAAAAGCTCCCTAGAATAGAGTACCTCCTACCTAGAAGAGTGTCCCCTGCTCAAAATATAGAACCCTTCTCTACTGTGCACTTTTCTTAAAGATAAATCTGTGCATAAAATAGTACTAAGAAAAACACCTAAATTAAGAAAAGTGAGCATCTAAATCAAACTATAAAAGTATAATAAATATGGCTCTATATAAGTTTGGAAAACACCAGACAAGCATGCTTTCATATAAAAACAATAAGATTCCTAAAATCGATGCGATTCTTTTATCATTGCTATACCATCACAACAAAACTGGAATCTATAGCATGTACCCCAAGGCTGTATGCATTCACTGAAGGTGTAGATTGAAAGGATCTGCTGAGATGAAGTACTATTGAAGGAGAAACACCTTCAAAACAATAGATAAAGTCTATTGTGAATTCAACCCATTTGCACACAGACCAAGGCTGCAACTGGGTACACTTCTCCACTGAATGGAAACTACACTGTATTGTAATGTTGTTGAAGGAAAAACACCTTTAGTGCAACACGGATAAAACTCTAACATAAATTGTCACTATGGCCTCGGTTTTCGATGATCTCATCAATATAGGTAACATCTTCGATAATTGAAAAACCAAAAGGTGAGATGCATAGATCATTTGAAATGACAGACTTGGTCATACTTTATTATTTTTTAGGAGTTTGAGTATAGAAAATGCAAGGTAACTTGTTGCGTCTTTATGTCACAGGCCAATGATGCGAAGAAATACATAAAATATTAAATAGCATGGTATAAGTCGATTGCAGGTTATTTTGAAACGGGAATGGAATTCTCCTTGTGCAGGTTCTAATCTAGTGGGTATAACTTTAAATAAGAAATTGATAGTTATGGGGTTGAAATTGTCTCACAATTCATGAAAAGTCCCAAAGTTTTTCAATAGAAAGAAGTAGAGCGAGTCGTCAGGTTTATGGAAGGGAACACCCTATTCACAGGAAGATAACTTGAAATTAGTCAAGCATATTATTTCTCGTCTTCTTGTACGTGTGTGCATTGAAAAGATAACCACATCCAAAGACTCAATAAAAACTCTAGTAAAGTTTATAGATGTGAAGCACTTCTGAGAAAACCCATCGCTTAATGAAAATTGAGTGAGGAATATGTCGAAGGATTCAATCTTGCACTTAGTCATAAAAAGGAAGTTGGGGTATCCAGCATCTTGCCAACAAATTGACTCCAACCATAATGTGAAAGGCAGGTTAACTGTGAAAACTCTTTCCCACTTTGTAGTATTGTTCCCTCTTAAATTCCAACAGGTATCTGGCTGCTTAGATCCATAAAAATCATGCCAGGTAAACTCTGCATGATACAATTGTGACGTGAAAGCTTGACACTCACTCTAGTTTCCGTCTAAAAGAGGGTAAGCCAAAATATTATGATAATCTTAACTGTAATTTGATCATACAATATTGAGGTATTGCATGGAATAAACAATATACTATCAATGCACTAATGAAGATCTCAAAATAAATGAATTTCTTCTTGCTATAATAACGCCTCTTGGGATTCTCGGATAAAGCACTTGACCTGCATGGCAAAAGATTCTTAGAATAGAGTACATCCTACCTAGAAGTGTGTCCCCTGCTCAAAATATAGAACCCTTCTCTATTGTGCACTTTTCTCAAAGATAAATCCGTGCATAAAACAGAACTAAGAAAAACACCTATATTAAGAAAAGTGAGCATCTAAGTCAAACTATAAAATCGTACTAAATATGGTTGTATAAAATATTGAGGTATTGCATGGAATAAACAATATACTATCAATGCACTAATGAAGAACTCAAAATAAACGAATTTCTTATTGCTACAATAACGCCTCTTGGGATTCTAAGATAAAGCACCTAACCTGCATGGCAAAAGCTTCCTAGAATAGAGTACTTCCTACCTAGAAGTGTGTCCCCTACTCAAAATATAGAACCCTTCTCTACTGTGCACTTTTCTTAAAGATAAATATGTGCATAAAATAGAACTAAGAAAAACACCTAAATTAAGAAAAGTGAGGATCTAAGTCAAACTATAAAAGCATACTAAATATGCCTAAATTCGATGCACTTCTTTCATTGCTGCTACAACCTCATAGGAAAACTATAATCTACAACATGTATCCCAAGGCTACATGCATCTACTAAAGGTGCAGACCAAAAGTATCTACTAAGATGAATTATTGTTGAAGGAGAAACACCTTCAAAACAATAGATAGAGTCTAATGTGCATTCAACCCATCTGCACACAGGCCAAGGTTGCTACTGGGTACACTTCTCCCCTAAATGGAAACTACAGTGTATTGTTGCTCTACCGAAGGAGAAACACCTTCAGAGAAACACTGATAAAACTATAACATATATTGTCACTGTGGTATCGATTGTAGAAGTTCTCATCAATATAGGTAATAACTTCGATAATGAAAAACCAAAAGGTGAGCTACATAGATCATTTGAAATGATAGATTTAGGCATACTTTATTATTTTTTAGGAGTGTTAGTATAGAAAATGCAAGGTAGCTTGTTGCATATTTATGTCATAGACCAAGGATGTGAATAAATACATAAAATATTAAATAGCATGGTACAAGTCGATTGCAGGTTCTTTCGAAACAAGAATGGAGTTCTCCTTGTGCAGATTCTAATCTATTGGGTATAGATTTAAATAAGAAATTTATAGTTATGGGGTTGGAATTGTCTCACGATTCATGGCAAGTCCCAAAGTTGTTCACTAAAAAGAAGTAGAGCAAGTCGTCAGGTTTATGAATGGGAACACCCTATTCATAGGTAGATAAATTCACATTAGCCAGGCATATTATTTCTCCTCTTCTTGTACGTGTGTGCTTTGAAAAGCTAACCACCTTCGAAGACTCAAGAACAACTCTCATAAAGTTTATAGGTGTGAAAAACTTCTGAGAAAACCCATCACTTAATGACAATTGAGCGAGGAATATGTCAAAGGATTCAATCTTGCACTCAGTCATAAAAAGGAAGTTGGGGTATCCAACATCTTGCCAACAAACCGACTCCAACAATAATGTGAAATCCAAGTTAAATGCGAAACCTCTTTCCCACTTTGTAGTATTATTGCCTCTTGAATTTCAACAGGTATCTTGCTACTTAGATGCACAAAACTTGTGCCAGGTAAACTTTGCAAGATACAATTGTCATGTGCAAGCTTGACACACACTCTATTTTCCCTCTAAAAGAGGGCAAGTCAAAATATTATGACAGGCTTAACTGTAATTTGATCATACATTGTTGAGGTATTGTATGGAATAAACAGTATACTATCAATGCACTAATGAAGAACTCAAAATAAAATAATTTCTTGTTGCTACAATAGCACCACTCTTGGGATTCTCCAAGTAGCTACTAATGTTTACACATTTGGAATCTTTACTTGGTCTGTAGAAAGATTAAGCAATGGTAGTGATCACTATTTTCCCTCCCATGGAAGTTCTATATAGAGTCAACAATAAATTGATTTAAAAGTGAGGTATATGCCTGAAAAATAGGAGTCCGACTCTTCAACTCTAATTTAGTGGTAAGGAAATATTCAACTGTAAATGCTTGATCTTCTACAGTGTAAATTTCTAGATAAATGGTTAGCGTAAATCTGTCAATTGTCCACATATCCCAAAAAACCATGTATGTCTGGAATCTGGTTGTGTGTAAGAGAGGGGAGATCACATAAATAATCCATTATCAAAAGAAAAAGTTAAAGCACAACATTCTATGGAGAATTTTTTTTTTTTAATTTTATTACATACCTTAGAAAGTTTGAAAGGACATAACTGAAGCTTCCCTCTCCTTCCACACTTCATTAAATATGCCCCTTTTCCAATGCAGATGTGGCCCGCAGAATCACAATCATAAAATAGAATATGAAAAGTAAGTTTAATGAATTAAAGTAGCTTTGTTATACCTCAAGCAAATGGACTATGAGAAATTGGATTCATTCTCTACAAAATATGATATAGCAAGATCTAATTACATTTTTAACTAAAACAAAGGTAAATTGGATTCATGCTCTGCAATAGACGATATAATGAGATCTAATGACATTTTCAACTCAAAACAAAGGTAAGTTGAGTAACCTCAAGCTCCAAAATGATGGCATCCAACTTCTGAGTGGCATTTACAGTATATATCTAGCTAGAGGCTATAACATAAAGATATTTGTTATATGTGAAGATAAAAAATTGAAAGGAATGTGAAATTTTGACCATCAACTATAAGTTCCTTTCAAGGACTAGATCAAACCATAACATTGTTATCAAGATAATAAACTCGCCCATTCTAGTACGCTTCTAGTAGTTTCATGATAAAACTCAAACTTAATAAACTTCAAACAACATAAATTAACCAACAATATGCCTGAGGTTGGTTACCTAAGGATTATATCATACTAAATTACCTTTTGCATCTAACATTGAAAATGTCTGTGAAAGAAATGAAGACAAATTAGTGATTATGATGGATGCATGTGATGAAATAAAATAAAAAAAATACCTTTCTTATTGCTACTGATGAGCCTTCTAGGAGATTCTTGGATGAAGTTGATCCTGATCTACTTTCTTAAATCAAAGAGACACTTTCTAGCTACTCTGATTTGACGGACAACAACCCTACTGCTTATGAAAATGAATATGGAAAGCAGTAAGCATCAATGAACCTGGTCTTGAAGAAGGTGTCTCAAAGTCTAATATGGATAGTATTTTAAATTTATACAGCTAACAGAGGGTTTTCCCAGTTGGGTTCCCTAGGAAATTTTTATTTTTTTTGCTATAAGTGTGACTGTGTTTTATTTCTGTTCTATTCCACGACAAATTGGTAGAGATATTTTTTGTCTTTGTGCAACAATTAGTTTCAGATTTATTCATTCAAGCAGTAGCAGAATTTCAAGGAAATTCTACACAAGGAACAATTAATCTATATTTTCACTTATATCTTTTGCAAGTAAAATTCACAACTAAATTTTCATCCAAAGTGTTTAGGTTACTAACAAGTGGTATCACAACATATCTCAACATTGTAAGGAATAAATCATACTATTTAATAAGGTTGAGACTTGAGATACAAAAATATTCCCAAGTTATGCAAGCAAGAAAAGTGCTGATTTTTAGTTCTACATCTATCCAACTAGAACAAAATTATGCCAATTTCAACACCTTCTAGTCAATGTTATTCCTAGCCTCATTCAACTCAATTAAGAATATGTCAATCTCGTTGGGATTTCTTCTTCATTTCATGCTTCTAAGTTATATATTTATGCAACCTAATATATCATTTATGTTAAGTGATTATTCATTAAAAATTATTTAGTCTGTTTAGGGCATCTACTTAATTTTCTGATCAGTTTCTGGGAAGACTCTATCAGACATTTGCAGCAGAAAATAGAAGACTGTTTTAGTACCTAGTTTTATAAAACTCTAATATGGAAAAAGTATTTTGGGTTGTCTCCCTAAAAATATTTACAAAATTTTCAATCCCAAAGCCATTTCAGGGAGAATTTTAGTCAGGGAGAAATTTAGTATTATTTTTGGAAAATTTGAATGCAACTAAAATAAATTCGTCCCGTTTGCTCAAAATATTCTAGCATCAAATATGAGTGAATTCACAAAACTTAAGATTTGGAAATAATTAAATTTCACTTCGCTTTTCCAGGACCATATATGAGTGAATTCACAAAACCTGAGATTAGGATTCTGGAAACACTTAAAATTCACCTCATTTATTAGGATTGGAAGTTCCCTGAGATACAAACATGTAGCATTAAGGACCTAATTTGCTTGTTTAAGGACAATTTTCAATTTATAAATAGCGATACAAGAATCCTTGTATACATTCCTGACACAGTTCTTTGGTCACAACTAATGAAACTGAACTCCATCAATACATAACAGACAAGGTAGAATGTAAGATAGCATCTACTTTTTAACATATACTCTGACAAAAATAAACATCTATATAGTCATATAAAGTTGTCACCACACCAAAGAAGGAATTAAAAACCAAAATAAAAATAGGAACAGGCTTGGATTGTTATGGTTACTCTAGCAAAATGTTAAATAGGATCAATATGTTAATATGGAAAATAGTGTAGTTGATTATGATTTATTGAGCCAAAGGGGTTAGCCCAACCGAATGTCATTGATGTTACTGGGTATTTGGCTAGTTCTATGCTGGCAGGTGCCTTGTTTGAAATCCCTCAGATGAGGTGCACTAGTCAATGCCAATGGGTTTACCAGGGATGCCATCCATGAATGTGGGGAAACATCCATTGGGGTTCCCCAGAGAGTTTTTCTTGGAAAGAATAAAAATAGGATTTCCTAAATAGAAATTTTGAGATGCATATAGTGTACACCCAATAAAATAAACTCTATAGAGACAAACCATAAAAGAAGGAAAAATACATATGTTTTTACCTATGTTCCCTCATTTTCTGAAAAGTGAAAATATGCTACTCTTAACTTAAAAGAAAGGATGAAAAAAATAGTGAATTTTGAACCAGTCCTCCTTGTGTGGAACAAGACTAAAAGTGGGGTGGAAATACAACAAGGTTAGAAATGAAACATACCTGGGTGCCATTAATGGATTGAAGAGGTAAAACCTTAACTCACAACTCTATTTAATCTCATTTTCCCTCCCGCCCTGTGAAAAGTGAAAATATGCGACTCATAAACTTAAAAGCAAGGATGAAAAAATAGTGAATTTTGAGCTAGAGATCTGAGGTGTGTGTACTCCTCCCTGTGTAGAAGAAGACTAAAAGTGGGGTGTAAATGCAACGAGGTTAGAAATGAAACATACCTGGGTGCCATTAATGGATTGAAGATCCAATGCTGGGGGATTTGAGGTGTGTGTACTCCTCCCTGTGTGGAAGAAGACTAAAAGTGGGGTGGAAATGCAGCGAGGTTAGAAATGAAGCATACCTGGGTGCCATTAATGGATTGGAGATCCAATTGTGGGGTTGGATATCAGTCTATTACTGGTAAAAACTTAATTCAAAACACTCTTCAATCTCGTTTTCCCTCTTGCCTTGTGAAAAGTGAAAACATGCTACTCTTAAACTTAAAAGAAAGGATGAAAAAAATAGTGAATTTTGAACCAGTCCTCCTTGTGTGGAAGAAGGCTAAAAGTGGGCTGGAAATGCAGCGACGTTAGAAATGAAACATACCTGGGTGCCATTAATGGATTGAAGATCCAATGGTGGGGTTCAATATTAGTCTGCTACTTGTAAAACCTTAATTCACAACTCTCTTCAATCTCGTTTTCTCTCCTGCCATGTGAAAAGTGAAAATATGCTACTGGTAAACTTAAAAGCAAGGATGAAAAAAATAATGAATTTTGAACCAGAGATGTGAGGTGTGTGTACTCCTCCTTGTGTGGAAGAAGACTAAAAGTCGGGTGTAAATGCAGCGAGGTTAGAAATGAAACATACCTGGGCGCCATTAATGGATTGAATATCTAATGGTGGGGTTCAATATCAATCTGCTACTGGTAAAACCTTAATTCACAACTCTCTTCATACCTAGGAGCCATTAATGGATTGAAGATCTAATGGCGGGGTTCGATATCAATATGCTATTGGTAAAACCTTAATTCACAACTCTCTTCAATCTTGTTTTCCCTCCCGCCCTATGAAAAGTGAAAATATGCTACTAGTTTTCCCTCCCTCTGCCTTATGAAAAGTGAAAATTCACAACTCTCTTCAATCTCGTTTTCCCTCCTGCCCTATGAAAAGTGAAAATATCTACTACAACTCTCTTCAATCTCGTTTTCCCTCCCGCCCTGTGAAAAGTGAAAATATCTACTAGTTTTCCCTTCACCCTATGAAAAGTGAAAATATACTTCTTGTTTTAGAAAGTAAATGAAGATTGGAATTAGGAGGGCTTTGTTACATCAAAATTAAGGCTGAATTTTTCAAAAATGTTAAAATTTCCCTCCCTAAAAAACAATAAATACAATATTTATAGAGAATAGAGAGGATGTGTAGGTGTAATATAAGTATGTAAACAATTCTAAATATGGGCTTATTTAAAGAATAATAGTAATTAATAAAAGTCAAAAGTATGGGGATGAGTGCAAAAATCTAAATGTTGGCTCAATTAATAATAAAAATAATAAAATTCAATTTGTTATATTTTAATTTTGTTATTAACTTGTAAATAGGTTTTGTTACAATACCATGAGCCAATACCATGGCTTATCAATATCTCAAGCCCAAAAACCATAACTTATTTCACAACCAAAATATTTTATAACAATATGACAAGATTCTTAACCATGAATATTCACCCCCCACTTTACAATGGATATTATTAACTTGTAAAAAAATGGTTTTGTTATAATACCCTGGCCCAATACTATGGCTTATTAATACCACATGCTCTAAAAACATAACTTATTTCACTATCAAAATATTTTATAACAATATGAAAATATTCTTAACCATGGATATTCATTCTCACCTTACCATGGATATTATTAATTTGGAAATAGACTTTGTTACAATACCATGGGCCAATACCATGGCTTATCAATATCGCATGCCCCAAAAATGTAACTTATTTCAAAATCAAAATATTTTATAAGAATATGACAAGATTCTTAATCATGGATATTCACCCCCCATTTGTCATTGATATTATGAACTTGTGAATAGGCTTTGTTACAATAGCATGGGCTAATACCATGGCTTATCAATACCACATGCCAAAAAATCATATCTTATTTCACAATCTAAATATTTTATAATAATATGACAAGATTCTTAACCGTCGATATTCACCCCCACTTTACCATGGATATTATTAACTTGTAAATAGGCTTTGTTGCAATACCATGGGCCAATATCACGCCTTATCAATACCACATGCCCAAAAACCATAACTTATTTCACAATAAAAATATTTTAATTTAATTTAATTTTATAACATTTTTTATTTGAAGCTAATAGGAAAAGGGTTGCAATTAGTTTTGAGATATCTATAAACCCAGATATCTATAAACCCTCTATCCTCACAACTACTAAAAATATTCCCATATAAATTAAATTAAGGTTTTAATAAAATTAAAAATGAGAATACTTTTGTATTTAAAGATGTGAAATTTATATAATACAAATACTAGTAAGAACCAACATAGATCTATCTTAACTAAGGATCCAAGTGATGATAGAAAGCAAAGTGAAGGGAAGAGAGGGGGAGGGAGATAGTGACAAAGATGGAGGGTGGAGAGAGAGAGAGTGAGAGAGTGATGGGGGGAGATAGAGAGAAGGAGGTAGGAAGAGAGAGAAGAAGAGAGTGGGGGAAAGAGATACGGAGTTGAAGGGGGAAAGAGAGGGAGGAAATAACTAAGGTATAGGGAGATAGAGGTGGAGAGAGAGAGGGAGTGGCAAGGGATAGATGAGTAGAGAGAGAGGGAGAGAAGAGAGGAGGGGAGAGAGAGAATAGGTTGGGATAAAGATAGGGAGAGAAGGGAAAGAGAGAGAGAGGGAGGCACAAAGATGGAAGGGGGAGAGAGAGAGAGAGAGTGATGGAGTGGGGGGACAGAGGGAGGTGAGAGAGAAAGGGAGAGAGAGGACTAAGTGAGTGGAGAGAGAGAGATGAAGTTATAGGGGGAGAGAGAGGGAAGGAAGAATAAAGACATAGAGGGAGAAAGGTAGAGAGAGAGAGAGAGGGAGTGACAAAGGAGCGATGGAGAGAGGAGAGATAGAGGGAAGAGAGAGAGGTGGAGAGGAAGAGAGAGGGAGAGAGAGATAGATATGGAGAGAGAGTGTGATTATTTGGGGGGTGAGATAGAGAGAGGGAATAAGAAAGAGACACATAGATACAAATATAGATATTATATAGTATTATATAATCAGCCTAGATCCATCTTAACCTGGATCTATCAAGTGCCAAAAAAGAGGTTTGCACATCGAGAGATTAGATCCCTCTCGGCGCTTGATAGATCCGAGTTAAGATGGATCTAGGCTGGCTTAATAAGTTTGTAGTAGTATTTGATAAACTAACACTTTTTTTATGGTTGTGTTTGAAAACAATTTTTCAATATTTGGTGTATTTTTCATAATAATAATAATCTAATTTTAATTTAATTTTAAGCTTACCTTTCTTATGCAATGATTTTGTTATTAGTTTATAGAGATCGACATGTTATACTTTTGGAATTTGAAAAGGAAACACGTGCTCCTAACTTGGTTGTATTGAAAACATTAAGTGTAAGAAAGAAACATGCCCTCTTAACTTGGTTGTATTAAAAACATAAGTGTTCTTGTATACGAGGTGGGTGCAAACAAGAAAGAGTATATGGTAAGTGGATTAAAGAGTTAAAAACAAATGTTAGTTAAGGAGAAAGTTACAAAAATCTAACAAATAGGCTAGGGTTAGGATATTACTGTTTTGGGACATCTAAAGTTGAAGGTACATTTTAGGGAGGTGTAGTCTAAGCCCTTGGGTGTAGGGCACATATTATGGGTATCTTGGACTTTTGGTGTGTGTTAGTGGTGTCAACTAGTGGTGGAGTGTCCAACCAATGAGTAGGCAAAGTTTTTCATTTACAAGGTTGGCATCAATAAAGTATTCTCCCTCTCTACCCAACTCTAAGATGAGGAGTGTGCATAATGGACTTATTATTGTAACAAATTGCAAATATTTGATTATCTTTAAGTTCAAGGGCTTGAAATGGCTACCTCAACCTAAAAATATTTAAAGGAACTATGTGTTTTTCAATTAAACCCTTGTGGTCAAAGAACTGCAAAAGAGGAAGGCCTTATGGCTATTTTTAAGGGGTTGTAATGACCCTTGTCTTGTGGTAAATATGTAGATATGATGCTAATGGTCCTGATCTTAGTACATTCACATATATAATGTAAATATTTTCCTATCACCTTGCATTGTGTAAATATGATAAATATTTTGTGGTTACCTTGATGTACATGTTGAAGTTCCACTTGCATGATTATGGGAAACACTTCTAAGTTATCCTTATGTACATGGGGAAGATCATAATTACTCTATGCGATAAAAAACACCTAGTAATATTTTCACACTAAACACTATACAATAAACTTAACCTTAATATCTTAGTGAAGAACAAGTAACTAGCTAGACTTTGGAAGGGTTTTTGGATTGACTATTAGTGAAACTCATTGCAGTTAGGTGTACCAACGTGTGGTGAGTGTTAGTGAGTGCTAGGGAAACACAAGGGAGCACTAGGTCAAAATGCATGGAAATGAATGAATAAGAGTGTGTGATATGGATTTTCAATGAGTTCCAAGTGTGGTAAGAGGGGAGTGACATGGTATGTTATGCAGCGCCAAGTCATTCTAGCGTGCCAGAGTGACATGCAACCAATATGTGCTAGGTTCCAAGGTGTGCCAAATAGTGTTAGGAAGTGTTAGGGAGCGTTAGGGAAACACAAGGGGCACTAGGTGAAAATAATGCATGCAAATGAATGATTAAGAGTTTGTGACAGGAAGTGTTAGTGATTTCAGGGTGTGCTAAGGAGGGAGTGAAAAGGTATGCTAGGTAGTGCTAAGGAATTCTATAGGCCAGGGAAACATGACACGATGTGCTAGGTGCTAAGGTGTTCCCATGCATGCCAGGGAGAGTTATGGAGTGTCAGGGAAAAACAAGGGAGCACTAGTTTCAAATGCATGGAAATGAATGAATAAGAGTGCATGACAGGGATTGTCAACGAATTCTAGGTGTGGTAAGGAGGGAGTGACAAGGTATGCTAGGTAGTTCCAAGGAATGCTAGAGTCTTAGGGCGACATGTCAAGATATGTGAAGTCCTAGGGTGTGCCAATGCGTGTCAGGGAGTGCCATGAGAACACATGGGAGAACTAGTTCAAATTGCATGGAAATGAATAGATAAGAGTGTGTGATAGGGAGTGTCAGCAAGTTCCAATTGTGTTAAGGAGGGAGTGACAAGGGTATATGCTAGGCAGTTCCAAGGCATTATAGAGTGTCAGGTCATGTTAGGGGGTGGTAGGGTCTATTAGGGAGTGGAAAATCATGCCAAGGAATGTAGGCGATGATAATGTGTGCCATGTAGTGCCAATGGATTGTTATACGTGCCAGATGTTATGGCATGTGAAGATGTAAACTATTTTGCTTAGTTGTTTTATGGGCACTGTTGGATGTGAGCATTGACTTGGTAACGTGTTAAGTGGGATGAGTTAATATTGGACATGAGAAGCCTAGGATGATTTATAGTCCATTAGGGGAACAAGGCATAGTCTAGTTGCAGTAAATGTAACTTGGTAAAGTTGTTGTAGTTGAGGCAGGACTTGGTTGGGTTCCTAAGTCTAAAAGAAAATAAGGGTACTTATGAGGGAATGATAATTAAGGAGTGCCATGGCATGCCAAGGAATGAAAAGGCTTGATGACATATGCTAGATAATGTCAATGCATGTCAAGAAGTGTTGGGGAGTGTCAGGGAATCATAAGGGAGAACTAGGTCAAAGTGAATGAAAATGAATGAATAAGAGATTATGTTAGGGAGTGTCAGTGAGTTCTAGGTGTCCCATGGACGAAGTGTGTTAGGAGAATTTCATATTAGGACTTGTAGGAGGAAAGCCTATGATTGTGATAAGAGGATGGAAAAATCAGTTTGAGACAAATGGAGACTTTGGTCTAGGCACAACACTATTTTTTCAATGACTTGGTTGGGTTCCCAAGTCACAAAAAAGGTAAGGTTATTTATGAGGGCATGTAAACTAGGGAGTGCCAAGGTGTGTAGGGAATTTCAGGAAATTCTAACACATGTTATAAATTTCCAAGGAACGTTAGTCATGTCAAAACATGCCAAGTGCTAAGGCATGCCAATATGTGCTAGGTTCTAGGATGTGGCGCCAACACATGCTAGGGATTGCCAAGGAAACACAAGGGAAGACTCATTTCAATTACATGTAAATGAATGAATGTGCATGTGTGATAGGGAGTTATACAAGTTATAGGTGTGCTAAGGAGGGAGTGACAACGTGTGATAAGCAGTGCCAATAGACGATAGAGTGATAGGAAATCCTACTAATATGTGTCAAGTTCCATGGTGTGCCAATGTGTGCTAAGGAGTGTTAGGGAGTGTTAGGGAAACACAAGGGAGCACTAGGTCATAATGCATGGAAATGAAGGAATAAGAGTGTGTGGCATGGAGTGTTAGTGAGTTCCAAGTGTATTAAGAAGGAGTTACAAGGCATGCTTGGCAATGCTAAGGAATGCTAGAGTTCTAGGGTGACATGTAGCCAAGATGTGCCAACGCCTGTAAGGAAGTGTTAGCTGGGAGTGCTAGGGAAACACAAGGGAGAACTATGTCAAAATGAATGGAAATGAGCAAATAAGTGTTTGTGATTAGATGTTTCAGTGAGTTCTAGGTGTGTTAAGGACAAATTGACAAGGTATGCTAGGCAGTGTAAGGCATGCTAGAGGCTAGGGCGACATGCCAAGATGTCATAGGTGCTAGGGTGTAACAACACATGTCAAGGAGTGATAAGGAGTGCTAGGGAAACACAAGGGAGAACTAGGTAAAAATGCATGGAAATGAATGAATAAGAGTTTGTGACCAAGAGTGTTAGCGATGTCTAGGTGTGCTAAGGAGAGAGTGACAAGGTATACTATGTAGTGCCAAGGAATGCTAGAGTGTTAAGGTGGTAGGCCAAGATGTGTCAGGTGCTAGGGTGAGCTAGGGAGTGTTAGGGGGTGTCAAGGAAACATAATGAAGCACTAGTTCAAAATTCATGGAAATTAACGAATAAGAGTGTGTGAGAGGGAGTTTCAATGAGTTCTAGGTGTGTTAAGTTGGGAGTTACAAGGTTATATGCTAGGCAATGCCAAGGTATGCTAAACTACCAAGGCATGTCAGGAAGTGCCACAGTGTGCTAGGGAGTGTCAAAGCATGCCAAGGAATGTAGGGGATGTTAATGCATGCCACATGTTGCTTAATTGTTTTAGACCAAGGTTGGATGTGATGAGCCTTGTCTTGGTAACTTGTTAAGTGGGATGAGTGAGATTGTACATGAGTACCCTATGATGAGTTACAAGTAGTTCTTAGGTGAACAAGGCATATGTTGAATTTCCATGACACATGAGAATCCGGGTTTGGCCTTAGAATTTTTTAAGCGAACACCCTCAAGTGCCACAGTACATCTACTATGCAGAACAAAATTTTCCATGAAAGAAAAAGTAATGGATTGAATGCACATAGTTTAGGGTCTTCACATCTTCATATGTTAATGCTTATTATTATGATATACAATAGCCATTTATATGTCTGGTGAAAGAATCCTCTAGATATTTCTATCCAACAACAGCATCTATGTGGTAAAAGGTATACTGTCAGAGGTTTCTCCATTAAAAATAGGAGCCAAAAGGGACCTTATTGTGCACACAGATGAAGAATTAAGAATATTGTTATCTATGAGTGCTGATGTGGAGGTCTGGGTCAAAATTACACAAGCAGCGAACCTTTTTCTTCAACAAATCAAGATCTAAAAAGGAAAATGTGTGATTATATATACATGTGTGATAGTATTTGGAGAAATTCCAACCTAACCCACAAATTTGTTGACATTTTGCTGGAGCTGAACTATAATTGTTCCTAAATTTAATAAACATGTAAAATAGGACTGAATTTTCAATACAAAAATTAAATTTATAAGAACATGGCCAAATTGTGAAAGTGTAAAAATTGGTATGGTTTAAAGGGACTAATCCCTTTGAAAAGTCTTAAATGTGGTAATGAAGGTTGAGCCTCGTTCTAGAACCCCTTTGGGCATCCATCTTAGGATATGGTGTAGGATGCAACATTTCAGAATAATTTTTCTAGTAGTGATGTCAACACTTGTATAGTGACATGGGGTTGGAATTGGCCTATCAAAGCTCATTGGTCTACTTTGGAACTTCTCTAGGGTGATGCCTTAGATGACTTGGAGTACGAGGGCATGATTTGATATTTAGTTTGCATTGAAGAAGCTTTGGAGGCTAGATACTGCAGAAAACCCCCTTGTTCTGAACAGGGAAGCATATTCCACTGAAGAAAGTAACAACAAGTACATAGATTTGAAACTCAAATCACATCACTATTTATTACTCTTTGAAACAAGAAA
The DNA here is from genome assembly GCA_000404065.3 of Pinus taeda. Taxonomy (NCBI): domain Eukaryota; kingdom Viridiplantae; phylum Streptophyta; class Pinopsida; order Pinales; family Pinaceae; genus Pinus; species Pinus taeda. The sequence continues at coordinate 129,165 of APFE030553343.1, forward strand.
TAACTAAAAATTTCAAACGCTACTATTCAATTTTCCTTTAGTCTAAAAGGTACAATGAATTTGGAAACATGTACAACAATGTCTCAACTTTATTAACTTCTAATCCTAATGCACCTTCCTTGCATGGATAGACAAGACAATTAAAGTCTGTTGCTAGTGAATATGACATGAGATATGCAAACATGCTTCCTTAGCTAAGGCTGAGAATTAATAACTAGGGAAGTGCTCCTTTTAACTGTGCATGAAAAAACTAAATAAAGCAAAGAGTTTCACTACTCCAGGTGCCAGAAATGAATCCACTGCCTAAGGTAAGTGCTTTGCCCAGAACAAGATATTAAGGACTCAGAAAATTTGTTGCTTCCTTCAAGAGAGGTGTATGCCAAACAGAACTAAGTTATCTTTCACTATCCTCCAAATTCATTCACTTTTAACAAAAGTCTTGTGCCTAGAAAAAGACAACAGACCAATATCCAACTGAATTCACTGACCAACCAGAGACCCTTGTGCTCAAACATCGAGATAATAAGGGAATGTCAACTAGGGTGGAATATTTCACCACCAAAATTGATAAGAGATAGAAGGGGTCAAAAACCATTAGACCTAATGCTCAAGAACAATTGAATTAATCCACACTTTGTGATCCAAAATGAATTCAATCCTTCTATATTTATAGATTTTCCAGAGGGGTTTCATATTCTTAAGTGATTGAGTGAACCTTACTCCAAACCCCAAATTTGCGTTTTTTAAGCCCAGTTTCCCCAAAAATTGCCCAACAATGGTTATTTTGGGGTTTTTCCCCCTTTATGGAGTACTATAGTCTATGGGGATGGATAAGATATTACGTCCCATTCGTCCTCATTTTGTAGAGGACGTTACATGGCACCTAATAAAAGAAACAATGCTTTAGTTTAGGAGGTAATAACTAAATGCTTATTTCTTTCCACATAGGACATACATCTTGCAAAATTGATCATGGGGTACAAATACTACAAAAGGCATAATTCTTACTTGCATTGTCATAGTCCAAGAATAAAAACCCTTTCAAGTGAAACAAGGTCAGTACCACATACTACAAGCACAAAAGACAAATTCAAAAACAATATACTTATTCAATGAAAGAATGACGAATCATATTAGCGCACTTCAAATTTAATAGCTCTTGAGTTGCAGTGTCAATCAAAATTTCTCAAGTTGGATCATAATTAAGTACTCAATGTTGTTTTGGGTCCAATTTGGGGAAAAGGAGGAGCTCTTGGTGACAATGGGATGATCGGGCTTTTCAAAAGGGAGCTCTGCTATACTTTTCAACATACAAGCCATTCATTCTAGTGGAGGAGATATAGAGAAGCCTTTAATAAGGACCTTTCCAAGATCAATTTGGAGGAAAATCCATATTCAAAGCTCAAACATAGTTCTAGATTCAAACAAGAGTAGTTGTTTTTCAAAACATTTATTAATTCCCAAGAAATTGGAGCCAAGCTTACATGTTGACCATTTATTCTTCTACTAGACAAGGAGGCATTTATGAAAAGTCCTTGGCCCTTTGATCTAGTATTTGATGTAAATATCTTGATTAGAAATGTAATAAGAGATGCAGTTTGTATTAAGGAAAAGGGAAAAGTAGAGGGCCAACTAATAATTATCTCTAAAAAACTCTTAATAGAACCCTAACATATTTGAAATGGAAAAGGATAAATCCATGGTTATTTTTTCCTTTAGAAAGTTTTCTAATTTCCATGATTGAAGCATGTATTCATGCCTTGAAAGAAGCTCACAAATGCTTTTGATATTGGTTGAAGCAAAGAAAATGTGCAAAGTTACACTCACATAGAGGTATGGAAAAATAGTATGTGGATCTTGTTGTCCCAAACTCCAAACAAAAAATGGACAAAAGGTGAAAAAACCAAGTCAAAAGGTATGTGTAGCTTTTTTCATGCAGAGGTAGGTGTTAACTCCACACTCTACAGTGAAGGCTTTGCAGCGCAAGTGACACAAAGGTTTGCATGCAGAACTTTGGATTAAAAGGAGTGGAGTTTGATCCTACATGTCCACTATTACCCCACTTTCTGTATGAGTTACAGGAGATAAAAATAATGAGATACGGGAGATATAGAGTAGATAATATTGTTATTCAAATTTAATAAAAAAAATTACTGTGTCTTCCTCGACATAAAAGAAACAACTTCCATAAAATATTTTCTTGATGAACCTGATTTGAAATGAATCTCTTCCGTTGAATCACCCAGCCGCAAAAAGAAATGATTCCAATGGGCTAATTTCAGTTTAGAAAATTCACAATTAGTTTCAATTGTAAGATCTTCTATTTTCAGTTCAGATTTCAATTACAAGTAGTGAAACAGGACTCGCCGATCAATCGCGATTAATCACGAGTCGGAATCTTCTTGCTCTCCAAACGATCCGATCTAAATATTTCCGAGTCAAACTCACATTGACCAAGTTTAACTCATGATCAATGCAAGTTTTTCAAGTTAAGGTATGTCGCATTGCTAAAAACTAAACTTCAATCATTCCAAATTTATTTCTCATTTGTCTGGCCCAAAACTCATACGTCGAGACCTTCAGTAATCAATCACTACTCAGTATTACACAGTCCAGACTCAATGTCGTGGAACTGCCAAGGTGAGCCTAAGTCCAGACTCCATGTTGGGCAATCGCCAATATGTGCTCTATCCATACTCCATATCGACCCTCAGGTAGTCGCGCGTCACCTTCAGCATGTGTTACTACCTTTAGGCTTATCCGCTTCACTATTCAACAATCAAGGTACCTTGGCACTTGGCTTAAATAATAGGTATATTACTATATTGAAATTTCAATGTCGCTTTCAATGGAAAGTTTCAAGTTTCACTATTCAGCAATCGCATGTTCGACATATTCCTTTGGTTATGACTTTTCAACCCTATAAATGGGGCTTAAATATATTTAAAAAATGCACTAAGAAATGGTTTCATACCAACCATCGACCGAGTCATCAAGCATTCCTTCCTTGGTCGATGTCTTGCCGACTTCAAAGGCTTTAACCATGCATTCACAACTTTGGATATTTTTGTTCTTCCAGAATCTGTTATTGATGTATTGGTTCAGTTGTCTTATGCTAAACGAACTTGAAAATTCAAGATTACAATGCAATATATGTTGATAATATTTCCTCTACGTATCATTTCCTCATATGTACCTAATTATGTTTCAAGGTCATAATGATATACTAGGTCGAAATGTGCTTGTGTTGTTAGACAGATTCCTCTCTGGTCCTTAACAAAACCTCATATCCTTTAAAACCAACCCTCTTTTTTGCGAAGTTATATATGGCATTTTTAATTTTAATTTTTTATTGTATTTTATAGGAGCAAAATTAAATAGAAGGCACAACTCCAAATCTAAAAAGAATCCGTAATTTAAACACAAGTCCAAAACAACAACAATGCCGAGGGAGAAGGAATTTTCTTGGGCTTATCGTGACAAGATTCTTGGAGACCCTAAGCTCCTTTGTAAATTTTGCAAAGTGAAATGTAGTGGAGGCATTTATAGATTCAAGTACCACCTTGCACAAATACCTAACCATGATATAGGTCTCTACAAAAACGTTGATGAAAATGTCAAACACCAAACAACCTTGGCCATTGATATGTTGAGTCAGCATAATGCAAAGAAAGAAAAGCAAAAAAAAGAAATAGGAACTCATGGAGTTGACAATTTTTCTTCCACTACCCCATTGTCATCTCCCTTTGTTGAATCCTCAATGCAGTTCCCAAGTTTCCCACACATGCCTCCAAGTCAAAGTCAAACTCAAGGCCAAATGAATCCTCCTATGTTCAACATTGAAGGTGGAAACATAAACACCTTTTTTTCTCCCTACATAAAACCTAGTTCCCAACCTACCTTGGATACCACTGCTTGGAAAAAAAATATCCATAGTCAGGCAAGGAAGGCCATTGCTAACTTTTGGTACTATTCTGACATACCATTCCACTATGCCATAAGTCCTTATTGGCAAGCTATGATTGATGTAGTTGTTATTGCAGGTCCAGGGTTCAAAGATCCTTCATTAGAGAGCATTAGGACAAATTTTCTATTAGAAAGTGTTGAAGATGCCATGCTTGTGCTATATGAGTTTCGTTCATCATGGGTAGAAACAGGGTGCACTATCATGAGTGATGGATGGACAGATCAGAGGAATAGAACTTTAATAAATCTCCTTGTATCTTGTCCAGTAGGTACAATGTTTCTCAAATCAGTGGATGCCTCAGACAAGGTTAAGACTACACAATTTATTTGTAAAATGATGGAGGAAGTCGTTCAAGAAGTGGGAGAAGAACATGTTGTACAAATTGTCACTAGCAATGCAGCTAATTATATGGTCGTTGGTAGACTTTTTGAGATTAGGCACCCCACTATTTTTTGGACCTATTGTGTTGCCCATTGTATAGATTTAATGCTTGAGGACATTGGTAAGATTCATTCGATACATGAAGTTGTGGAGAAGGAAAAATCCATAACCAAATACCTATACAACCACATTATTGTCCTAACACCATGAGAAAATACATTGAAGGTAAAGAAAATTTTCGACCTGCAGTGACTAGATTTGCAACAAATTTCATATCTTTGCAATTTGTGGTTGAGAAAAAGATAATTCTGAAGAGGATGTCCTTGGGACCTGAGTGGATGGCATCTAAACATTCCAAGACCCTTGAAGGAATTGAAGTTGTTGCACTTGTGTTTAATGATGGTTTCTGGAAAAATGCTGAAGAGATTATTGTTGTGATGGAGTCCCTTGTTAGAGTTCTTAGGTACTTCAAGTCTTTTAACTTTTTCATGTTTTAAATTTCATTTCAAGCTTCTTTTTATTTTCAACGTTTCATATTAATTTAAATTTGAAAGCTTGAACTTTTAGGATGGTTGATGGTGACAAACACGCTATGGGTTACATTTATGAGGCGATGGATCTCGCATGGGAGGCCATCAAAAGAAGATATGGGGATGAGGAGACAAAGTATATGCCTCTTTGGGACATTATTGATGCACATTAGGATAGGAAATTGCATTCCCCCTTACACGCTGCTAGGTACTTCTTAAACCCATAGTATTTTTATGATAAGAGCAAATTTAATGAGGATGGGGAGGTTCACAGAGGACTTATGACATGCATGGAAAGTTGCTTCCCTGATCCAGAATTTCAAAGTCGTGTATTTTCCCAACTATAGGATTATAGAGCAACACCTAAGTTATTTTCCTATACCAGTGTTATATGAGAAATGCCTAAGGTGTTGCCAGGTACCCTTTGAGGCTTGAAGACTTTATCAGTTCATTAATTTTTTTTTAAACTTTACTTTGTATGTTAAATGTTTTATTAAATTTTGTTGTCTTTTAAGTTTTACTATTTAGTATTTAGTGCATCTACTCACAAACCCTTGCCACTTGCTAAGTCTTTGGTGGAAAAACTTTTGTAGCGATACGCCATATTTGAAGATATTTGCCATTCGAATCTTAAACCAAGTATGCAGTGCTTCAGGTTGTGAGTGCAACTGGATCATGTTTGAGAAAATAAATTCTAAGAAGCGCAACCGATTGACACAGAAGCACTTAAATGACCTTGTATTTTTCCATTACAATCTACAACTTTGCAACAAGAAAATACTAGGTGAGAGCTTGAATTTGAAGGTTTCATAATCTGATTTGGAATTTAAAGTTTAAACTTTAAAGTTCAAAGTCAAACTTAAATTCACATTTCAATGTCTCATGATAATGATAGGTTTGGATCATTCACCAATAGACCTTGAAGAGATAGATTTGCAAACTACAAATGCAGCAGATTGGGTCCAATTAGAGGAGGCTCCTCATTTAAGCCTACATGACTTGAAGAACTTTGAGAGTCAAGCAAGTGGAGGAGTGGGAGGAATCACTTCTAGTTCTCACTCTTAAGAGTCTTAGACTCTTAGTTACTGATTTTTTCTAATTAGTATGCAGTTTTTTGTAAACTTTTAGAGGTAGTTGCTTCTAGTTCTATGTAGTCACTAGTTAGGAGTCATGACTCAGTACTTTGGATCATGTTTGGACTCATAACATATATGAGATGCTTATTAATTCATGATATTTTGGACATTTATTGATATTATGAATTGTTTGGACATGGCTTTACCGAATATCAATGAAAAATGTATTTTTTTTTATTTTTATTTATTTTATTTTTTTTCCCCAATCTGATTAAAACTCTTAGCTCTTTTGCCTCACTGATTTGTTATCTATTCTGAGTCTGGTAACATGGTTACAAGTTTCGTTCTTCACGTATGAGTGCTAAGGTGTGCTAGAGAGTGCTAATGCATGCTGAAGAGTGTTTGGGAGTACTAGGACAACACAAGGGAGCACTAGGTCAAAATGCATGGAAGTGAATGAATATGAGGGTGTGTTGGGGAGTGTCAATCAGTGCTAGTTGTCATGCCAAGGAGGAGTGACAAGGTATGCTAAGAATGGGTAAGGCATGCCAGGGAATATCAGGGAATGTCAAGAAGTGCTAGAGTGTGCTAGGTAGTTCCGAGGTGTGCAAACATGTTCCAAATAGTGCCAAGGCATTCTAGGTGCTAAGACATGCTAGGATGTGTAGGGTGCCATAGTATGCAAATATGCGTCAAGGAGTTTCAAGGAAAAAAAGGAATAACCAAGCTAAAATGAAAGGAAATGAACACATAAGAGGGTTAATAAGTCAAGACTTTATCTTTTTCAAAAGGGGCATGCTAGGCACACTAATACTATGTTCCAATACATGACAAGTGTTAATGTGTGCGAAGTGCTAATTTTTGTCAATGCAATATTATGCCAAGGAGTTCCAGGGCATGCTAGGGACTACAGGGAATGCCAACACATGATAGGGGAGTGCTATGCTATGCTATGGCATGCCAACATGTGTTTTGGTGTCCTACTCATGGAATGATGTTCTAGGTACAAAGATGTTCCAAGACATGCAAGGTGCCAAGGAATGTTAGTGTATTGTTCCTAAGCATGTTAAGGTGTGCCATGAGTGTTGAGGATTGCTAGGTCTCTCTCAGTAATAGAATTTACAGAGCTTGATTGTGTATTAAATAATATAGTTCCTACACACACTAGTGGAACTTTATTTAAATGAAAATTGCTATATAATAAACCTAATAGAGATGAATCATGTGTTGACTCATAGGAAGACTATATTATTATGACTTGAGGGAAATGATACACACTAATTACTTTTTAACAAATTGACTGGCTATTATAACCACTATGACGTTGGACACATAATGAAAAAGACTCCACAACAATGGTCTTAAATCATTATATTTTGACAAAAAAATATAGTAACAGGTACATAGCATCATCAAAAACGCGTTTGAATGATCAATGATGACGAACATTTTTTGATCATCACCAAAAGTAACCAAAAAGAGCATTGGTGAGGGTCAATAAAAGATCGTCACTCGAAGTGTCACCAAAGAGAGAATTAGTGATGGGCCTTTAACGACCCTCACCAAAAGTGTCGCCAAAGAGAAACTTAGTGATGGGCAATTAACGACCCTCACCAAAAGTGTCATTGAAAATGGCTTTGGTGACAAACCTTAAAGGACCATCACTATATACACTTACAACAATGATTTTTTAAAGACCGTCACCATATGCGACATTGGTGATGGACCTTAAAGGTCCGTCACAGGCATGAAGTATCATCAAAAACTCATTGGAATGATAAATGATGACGAGCATTTATTGACCGCCACCAAAAGTAACCAAAAAGATCATTGGTGATGGTCAATAAAAGATCTTCACTAGAAGTGTCACCAAAGAGAGAATTAGTGATGTACCTTTAACGATCCTCACCAAAAGTGTCACCAAAGAGAGAATTAGTGACTAGCCTTTAACTACCCTCACCAAAAGTGTCATTGAAAATGGATTTGGTGAAAAACCGTAAAGGACCATCACTATATACACTTACAACAATGCTTTTTTAAAGACCATCACCATATGCGACATTGGTGACGGACCATAAAGGTCCGTCACAAGCATGACCCTCACCAATGATAGTTTTCTTGTAGTGATAGATGAACTATCACAAAGGAGAATGACAAGGGCCACCCCACCCTTCGTTATTTATAGTCCCTCATAACCCCTTGTAGCGGCTTTTGGTCAACCAAGCTTCCAATAAGAGTCTCTTAGAGAAAGCTTGGATAGTATTGTAATGAGGCTTGGCTTCTCCATTGGGCAGAGCTAGTGTATCTCTTTGGAGGAGCAAGTGGCACTGACTGTAACGTTTCACTGTCGAAACTAGTGGTCGGTCATGGTTGTATTGTATGACTAGAACTTACACTTCTTGATATAATAGAGCCAACACATTTCATCCATATGTCGTATTCTATTTTAGCTATCTTGTTTACTCTATATTATATATGTATCTGTTTTCTTACGCATGCATGTGTAGCTATTTTTTGTATATGTATGTATGAATCTTACTGAAATGTGTTGTTGGTTTAACCATCACTTTGGATTGCTAGCTTACTTTCCTTCCATGTTGTGATGCATCTTTGCTCGTGTGTTCCCTTCTTAACTACGTGCTTTCACAGGTTTTCAAGGGGCGCACTCACCTTAGCCTGTATGCGTTAGAACCTCTCATGCACCTTCCTTGACTTACTGCATATGTCACATCCTTGCTACTAACAGGGACATCTTACTTGCCTCTGGGTGAAACCATGGTCAAGGTGATACCGTACGACCCACTGCTGGGACTCCTACACCAAACAATCTGAGGTCTAATTGGGACTTCTTACTGGGGAGATCCCCTGACATGTTGGTGGGTCTAGCACTGCCAACATTTCTGGTGCTAGAAGGAGGGCCAGATGACAAGTTGTGTATTTTTATCCTATTTTGAACCTTTGTTTATATATCATGGATTATGTCACACTAACCCCTCCATGATGTTTTTCGCATGCCGAACCTCTCAACATCATGAGGAAGTTTTTTTATCTCTTGTCCGAATTCACGTATGATGGTGAAGGAAAAGTGTCTTGACTTGAGTACTTAGAGGACTTCTATGTATTCCTTGAGAATGCATATGAGTTCTATGAAAAATAGGCCAATTTACTGCTTTCATACACACTTTGTGAATCCCCACAATGGTGGTGTCGCAGCCTACCGGATGACAGCGTGCACTCACTCGAGAAGTTTTGTGATCTCATTGAATCTACTTTCCATCATTTTGATCCAGAATCTCTTGACCAAAAATTGTTACAACAATGGAAGGCCCCGTATGAACCGCCTATGGATTTTTGGCAATGCTTCCATGTTTCCCAGTTTGAAGCATTGAAAATCTAGATGAAATTTCCATATCTTTGGGATATATTTGAGTACTAACTTAACAAATCAATCCATCCCAAGAAGAAGTTTGAACCCAAGCCTCACTTAGCAAACTTTAGTGATGGAGGTGCCCAATCACAAATGGATATGGTCATTGTCCCAAGTGACTGTCCATCGTCCCCTCATCAAATAACTCCACCACTGCAAAGTGATGCAGGAGAACATGCACACACATTTATTCAACTATCACATCCTCCCAACATCACTTTGCTTAATTTTCATACAGATTTGGTTTTGAGTCCATTGAATTGTCACATGCATTTTGTACCTCAACCTCCGTCTTCATACTTGGATGATCCTCGAGATGATACTATCTTGTGTTCTTCCATTCTAGACTCTACACTTGTTGTGAACAAGGATCAAGCCATCGAAGGAGTTGGTGTTGCACAACCAACATGCGCTCTCATACATGAAAAGTATGATTGGGAGCTTGAGCATCAACACTCTTGACTCCCTTCTGTCCGAGCCTCCTCTGTTCTTTCTTGACATCTTTGGTGAACCTGCCATCCATGATTTCGAATGTGCATCTCCATCTACGAATGCACCCATTGTTAATCATTCGCAGGACACACTGGATGTCAGTTCATCATCCGACAATGGAGAGGATAAATTATTCATTGAAAATCCACTTGACTTTTCATCTAATTTTTCCAGAAACAAAAAGGGTGAATTTGTCCGCTTCTCATCTACTCCTCTGTTTAATTCATCAGATCATGAGGATGCCAATGAAATCATCGATTTTGCTTATCATAGATGTCGTGGTCTATTTACTCCCATATTCGATCATGATGATGATTCTATCATAGTTGATTTTTCGAAGCCACCTATTTATGATGATCTATCTTTCGACAAAGTCGAAACCCCCCGGAATGTCGAGGCACTTCAGCCTCAGCTGATGGTTATGTCAGGCCCTCACTCTCTTGAGGTTGGTTTCACTTCTGATCAGGAAATTGTTGAAATACCCAAGGCTCCTCATCGCTCATCTGTATACATTGAAGATCAATCTCCCACACAGATCATACTTCCTCCACTTGAACTACATGATCCCAGCACTCATGCATTGGAGGAATCTTACATAGCAAGAACACGTGCACGACACACGTTGTCTTTGTTTCTTTCATTTACTTGCATTTCATAATCAAGAGTATGCATATGCTTCACAACTTCACATAATGTCACACAACATCGTGACAAGTCCACAGATTGCATGTCATGTACTTGCACTCACTTATGTTCCGTGGACACTTTTAAACTTGGAGTGTGTTTGTCTTCATTGTTATATCTTTCATGTTTGCTCATTCGCACAGCTGTGCTGCTCACGAACCATGCCTTCACCAACATTGGTCAACCAATGCGCCGGTGGCCCATGCATTGTTAGATTAGGAGTAGGAGTAGTGTTTTCTTTTGGTTGTTTTCTTGCATGCTTGTTTGCTTACTTACCTTGCATGTTTGTTCATTTGCTTGCTTGTTTTCTTTCCGCTTTGATTTCACATTTATTTATGCTTTTGCTTTGTTTTGTTGTTTGTTTCCTTGTTTTCCCCTCCTAGGTTAGTTTCACATGAAACCATGTGTGACTCTTGAAACAAGTTGGGTAGAGTACAAGAGGCCTTATGCAGCTATCACTACTTAGTTATTTGTCGTCCTGCCTCTGTGTGAAGAAATTTTTATCTGTATTCCATGAAATTCCAATGGAAAATATGTATTGGTCAAAGTAAACCTTGGTGAAAACATAATGCTTGTGCGCTAACTAGTGTCACCTACTCTAGTCGGTTGTTTTTGGGTTAACCCTTGGCAGCTTAGTCAAGTACAATAATGTGAGGGGAAAACCTTAACAAACACATTAGAGGTATATATAAACTACTTCTCTAAAGGAACAACCTCTTCTGCTCTCAATAAGTTGGGATCCCTCTTCCACCTCTGAAATGAATAAGTGCTATGCACAGTTATTAAAAATGAAAAATGAAAAATGAAAAGTGAAAAAATTTCAAAATGAAAAATGATATGGCGAAAGAAGAGAAAGGATTCATGTGTAGAGAGGTGATGCAAGTAACTCCACCGGGTACTGACCAGGATAGTTGGCAGTGGAGCGATGCTTGTGTTCCTGCGTGACTCCATCGGGATATTGTCCAGGTCTGCTGGCAACGGAGCAACACCAGAGATGAAACTAAGACTCTAATGACTATACTGCTTGTGCACCATTATACCCCTCATCCCCAATCAAAACAACTATGTTGGCTTGGATTGGAATGTGTGTCGACCGACCAAGAGCCAATGCCACATCTCACAATAAACCAAGTGTGGAAACCAAGATGAACAGAGAACTGAGCAATACTTCCAGAGGCGTTAAACTTGCTTTTCACAAACAAGGTCCATTTAGAGAGCTGGAGTTCTACTAGTGTGTCGCCAAGTGTTGTAGTGGCTACAACCACCCTCCAAATTTTTTCCTTAGCTTCGATTTGGAGCCTCCCTACCAACCATCCTCAACAACATGTCTTGCACTATTAAGTACACAAGCTTTAGTGGTTCTCTAGCAGCATGACAACCTGTGCATGATAAATTGTTGCATTCTCCTCATAGGCTGCTTCCCTGGACTTGGTCTAGCTACAGGCTAAGCAGCTCCCCCAAGAAATTGCGCAATTCTGGAGGGGAACCAATTTTCCCTCGAGAAATTATGTAATCTTGTTTGGTAGCTTGTTGGGCTCAGAAACTGCACAATCCTGCCTATCAACCTTCCCAATGAAAACTGCACAATCTGACCCAGCAGGATTTCTTAGCCCATAAATTTCGCAATCCTAGGCAGCAGTCAGTTGCTCAACCCAAAAATTGTGCAATTCCTCTAGACATCTAGCCCAGCTTCCTCCCAGAAACTCTGCAAAAGTTACCCTTAGTCGGGCAGACTATTGCATGTGCCATCGGGTTGACCGGCTCCACCCGGGACCGAGAAAACTTGACTTGCATGCATGGGCTGCTCTTTCCCAAAATAGAAAAAATAAACATGCAAAAATGCATCCCTAGATTTTCGGGAGCTATTTTTAGAAGCTGGAGGTTACACTTTCCTCCAAGTGTTGCTTTTTCCTAAATTTGTGGCATGTGTGTCATGAGAATCAAACTTATTTATTTGACGCTTTAGAGCTCACTTCTTCACATCGATCTTGGAGCTATGACATCCCACATCACATCCAGGAGTCTTTGACACATCTAGCTCAACTATTTCCGAGTAAGTCCGCTTAACTTTTTTTTTGCAACATTCCTGTCAATTTTTTGTTTTGGCTTGTGTGAGTGTTCTCTTCTTGATTTTTGTGAACGTTTTCTATCGTTTGCATGCATATTAGCTTGTACTAGCAATGTTTTAGTTTTCGTTAGCATCTCACTGATGTTGCATGGATGACACTGTTTTGCACAAATGGTCACCGATCCGGTGACTCGCTTCACACACATGGATGTTGTTCCATTTTCTAAATCTTGCGTTCATTGTTTTCATGCACGATCATTCACTCCTGCTTACATTCAGTATCACCATGCATTCACATTCACATTTTCTTTCAGTTTCCTATCGGTGGGTCTGGGCAACCTTGGCCCAGACCCTTCCTCACCAAGATAACATTGCACAATCCTGACAGGGAAGGCTCTACCTTCCTCTCAGAAAATGTGCATTTCTGCCCAGTGACTGTCCTCAAGTCTTGCATTGTGCAATTCTCAGAGGCAGTGACTACTGGGCCAGAAAATTGTGTAATGCAGTCATTGGGACTGCAATCATTGCTAATTGGAATTGCGCATTGCGCAATCCCAACAGCCAACAGCCAACAAGCCAGTATGGATTGTGCATTGTGCAATTCCAGCAGCCAGCCAACCTCCCAGTAGTCCCAATTTCCTTTTGCACGTTTCTGGCAGCGAGTCTCCTAGCCTCCGAGGAAAAATTGCACAATCCTTTCCAGTGAATCCCCATGTGTGTTGCATGTCATTCCTAAAGTCTGCTTTGGTTTTAGTTGACACATTTCTTGCCATGCATGTCGCCATGTCTCCAGATCTAGCAGGTGTTTTTCCACCTCTTAGCAGTTCAAGATCAATGACCTCCAAGGGATCGGGATCAAAGGACACTGACAGAAATGCAACTGGAGCAGCAATTGAGCAAGTGCCTACAATTTTGTTGATTTATGAAGACACCAAGCTGATTGTAGACAAGGACATCGAGATGAAATGGCAAGAGGTCAATGATGCATTTGCAGGAACATATAGGGAAGACCTCGAAGACCGCCAAGTCTATGTGAACATTCACAAGTCTGGCTTGTACCGGATTGCTTGCAGGTGTCCCGTGTTCCCATGCGCGAACATGATACATTGGATCGTCTCACACATTGATCCCGAGACGATGACATTGACCAGTGTTAGCGGGACAAAGATTGCTACCTTCAGGGCACATGATTATGAATAGATGTATCATATGTCGAAGCCACTAATCACCATGGAGACACACTTCAACATACCCAGTAGCAATGCCAACTCCAGAGATATCTTGAAGAACTGGGTGAAGGAGCCGACCAAATTCAGGATGACAACCAACTAGGTCTACAAGATGAAGATACTGCAGAAGGCATATTAATATTTGGTCATATTTACATGTCGCTTTTATGGCCAAGATAGCACAAAAACCTTCCCACAATGTTGGGTGATTGCGTTGGACAACCTGGCCAGTGAAGGCAAAGCATGCAACTGGTACGACATGGTTCCTCACAGGCTGAAGGAACAAGTGACAAGAACTCGACAACCACCAAAAGGTCAACAAACTGAAATCTACATGTTCGCTTACATCTTGGATGCAATCTGTGCCTGTCAGGAGTTCCCGTGCTTGAAGTGGGCATGGACATCGGCGACGACCTCTGTGAACACTTATTGTAAAATGTTGTCCGAATGCAGCTTCAAAGGAGTCATCACACAACTGTCAGATCATTTTGTCACCCTGGTGTACAAGATGATATTTGAGCAGGATCCACCTTGCATGTCGAAGGAAACAATGGAGGCACTGATCAATATAGTAGATTGGTATGCCTCACCGTTCGACACCTTCATACGGATGTACAACGCGGAGAAGCCTCCACATGTTTTACCAAAGTTTTCCTTGGACAAGCTCGTGATGTAGGAAGTGTCATACCACATCTTGGCAGGATTGTCAGCTAGGCTGCACCGGAAGAAGAAGGCACCTTGGACCTCTCTTCCATTGCAGATCAGGTTATACGAGATAAAAAATTTCAAGCATGCGGATGTTGAAGTAGAGGAGATCAAGAAATATCCATTTTATTCCCGAAAATACAATCCATATGACCCGTATTGTTTTGTAAAAGAACACTGCACAAGAGTACAATTTCGGTGGATCCACGGGACACGTCATTCGGTGAAGGAGGACCCATGGAGATATTGTCACAGATTCTCCAGGCCCAACGAATCGGTCGGCATAAATATGGAATGGTTAGCGAAGCAACGTGAAGCAGCATCCAAGAGAGCACCAGTAGTAGCAGCAGCAAAGGTAAACATACCAGCGCGCGACAAAGGCAAGAGAAAGATTGTCGATAGTGCGAAGGTAGAAAAAAGCTGCAAGTTCTGAGCAGACCCACTTGTGTAGAAAGCAGCTTTGGCAATAGAGGCGAAGAGGCAACAACACAATGAGAGGAACACATAAAGGCAAAGAGAAAAACAGAGAGTAGAGGAAACATAGAAGGAGTTGCACAGACAGGAGATGGAAGCATAATAAGAACATGTACAACAGGGGGTGCAACATGTATAGACAAATGAAAGTATGCCCATACAGGTAGTCGACTCATCCGAATAGCTGGCACCACGCAGGCAAGGTGAGAAGTTACAGGAGTAGGACTTTGCTCAAGAGATTGAACAAGCACTTGAGTAGATGGATACGGATATGGAGAAACATGATTTAGAGCAAGACATTGACCTCATGCCTCATCACCAAGACGTTGACCCACCAGCTTCACCAGATCCAGAAGTAGAGCAAGTCCCAACCAACCAAGGAGACACTGAAATCCTTGGAGACAATCCAGAGGAAGAGATGCACAACATCTCATTCGATGAGTCCCAACATAGAGTTGTGAAATCTTGTAGAGTGTCAACTCTAGATGATCACACATCTCTTGCGCAGTTTGAGGAACGAATGATTATTTCTGACGTGTGTAAGAATCCAACAGCACTAGCCGATGCTACTAGAGCATATGCCGAAGCCACTAGCTCGAGTGTTTGCTTCTTGATAGCAGAGAATAAGCAAATGGCTAGGGAGTTATAGACGGCCAAGCAGGGAGGAGAATTGGTTACAACATCCGCCTACGCAGAGTTGAAGAAGGCAATAATGGATGAAGTATTGTCCCTTGACATAGTCATGCGAGCATTGTATTCCAAGTTTTGTACTATGCACAAGGAAGTTGTCCATCTCAACAGTTGGCAGTAGCAATGTGCTAGGAGAGCACGCATCTTGTCGAATGTGCATGCTGCTATTGATTACATGCAAACATGGAAAATGAGATACAAGGGATTCTTGTTACACTTTCCCAAGATGATGAAGCCCAGAGCGGTCGAGCTGAAGGCATGCATCTAGAGTCAGATATGGAAATATGAAGATCTTCCTTAGCTCATCACTAGTCTACAAGTTTCCCATGCACAAGTATTCAAGAGTACGGATTTTTTTGTGCGCGCACATGTGATCCCATCTATTAGGATTCTCACCCAGGAAAAGACAAAGGCATAGGTCTGACTGGAGCTTGACTCATACTTTGACGAGTTGATGCGCATAGCCACCAACCCAAACTTGGTGATCAGTGTAGACACCATGCATCATTATGTCGCTAGTCCGGCCGCACTCAAGACAATGATGCTCATGTTATCAGATGAGTTGGATAGAGGAGCTTGAGAAGTGTACCCAAATGCTATGGAGGTAAGAGTTCGTTTCCAAAAAGATGTCACCTTAGAATACACGGACACCATCGCGGACTACCGAGCATGGCATCAGTTCGCTACTGTCAACCACCGTGAGGATGTCGAAGAGCTGGTCTTCCCACGGTTGTCCGAGTCATAGTGATGTCTTGCATGGCTTGCTCAAGCCTATTTTGTCTCACATGGGCACATGTGCAGATTGTATGTAATGTCTTGTCAAGTGGAAGTTCAAGTGTTGATATTTGGATGTAACTGTCATGGAGTAGATGAAGAGTCATGAGGGTAGATGAACTATCACAAAGGGGAATGTCAAGAGCCACCCAACCCATTGCTATATATAGTCCCACATAACTCATTATAGTGGCTTTTGGTCAGCCAAGCTTCCAATAGGAGTATCTTCTAGAAATATTAGACAGTATTGTAACAAGCCTTGGCTTCTCCACTGTGCAGAGCTAGTATATCTCTTTGGAGGAGCATGCGACAACGACTATAACATTCCACTATCGGAACTAGCGGTTGGTCATGGTTGTATTGTATGACTAGAACTTACACTTCTTAATATAACAAAGCCAACACGTTTCATACATATGTCGTATTGTATTTCAGCTATCTTGTTTACTCTAAATGATATATGTATCTGTTTTCTTATGCATGCATGCATAGCTATTTTCTGTATAGGTATGTATGAATCTTACTGAAATGTGTTGTTGGTTTAACCATCAATTTGGATTTCTATCTTACTTTAACTAGCTCTAACACCACCATCTCTCACTCATCAAAGTGAATGGGTCATCATTCTAGAGTTTCTTCGTTTGTTGAACAACTTCACCAGTTGGTTCCTTTGCAAGTTCATTGTCCTTCTTGAGATGTTGCTCTAGATGGAGCTCCCAACATGTGGCTCTTTGATGTCCTCCTCTATTGCAAGGGTTGCAATTATTCTTCTTCCTCCATACCTACTTAACCTTCTTCTTTCCTTGATGTGGAGAAGGAATTTCACGTCTTGTCTTCTTTCTTGTTGTCATTCTTTTCCAACACTTGGCAACCATATGGTTATACAAGACACAAAAACTACGTGGTTTTCTATGCCACAAGTTTTGTTCACTATTACCAACTTTCTTGTAATCAAAATGAACTTTAGAATACTGAGAATTTTTATACCTTCCTTTGGCCTTCTCCTTTAAATGCTTACTTCCATTTGGAAATGACCTGCAATTACGATCACTGGAGGATTGTGATGTAATCTCAACATCCTTCATTTTCTTAGACTTGTCGCCTGAAGATTCTCCTGTCCCTTCCTTTCTAACATAGCCCAATCCTACATTTTGTGGTAATTCCACCACTTGGATGGGATCCACAATGCCTTTCCCATTATCTCCTAACCTTGCCTTCATATCCCATCTTCCTCATTGATATTGAACCAATGCCTATAGTGTGCTTTTCAAAAGAACCCAAATCATCATCATCATCATGTGAAAATGAAACTGAAGAATTACCAACATTGTTTACCTTTGAAGAAGGTGATGATGGATTTTCTAAGCCTTCATTGTGCTTCAAGTTTTCTAAGGCCTCTTCCATGGCTCATAACTAAAGTTACAATCTCTACTTCTACTATTCTTCTTCTTGTAGAAGTCTCCTCAATTCAACATTCTTTGCTTGAAGGATCTGATTGACCTCCTCCTTTTTATGATGAGAAGAAGAAGAAGAAGAAGAATATTTACCTGAACATGGAGATGGAGCATCATCCTCTACTCTCTCTTTCTCTTGTTCCTCTCTTGCCATTTTCTCCTCATAACCTACATACATTATGTCTACCATGCTTTCCATATTGTAGAAGGCCTTGTAGATATCTCTATGATCCTTCATTTTCTTTCTTATTTCATGGTCAATCTCTAGTATTCACACTCTCAAATCGCATCAGCAAGAAGACCTCTAATACCAAACTTGATCGGGGTTCTCTCAGTTACCGAAATTAACCAAGATCTTTTACTTCTGTGATGTTAGTAGAACTGCATGTGAAAGAGCATTAAGAAGCCACATGTGCATAATTTAAATAATAGGAAACATAAAGGCAACCACCAAATCAAATAACACACACAACTTCATACCAAAGTTCGTCTAGTGTGAACTAGGTCTCCGGGCCTAGTGTCAAGAGTGGGGAGGTCGCTTCATTAAATGTTGCAAGATAATGATGAGTAATTGATGTGTTATTTGTCAATACAAGGAATAAATCCCTTAACGAGGGTGGCATGTTTCTCCATGAGACGTTCTTCTATAAGAACTCTCTCTCATAAAATCTCTCCTTCAACATGACAAAATATCAAACTCTCACATGAAGAGGCATACAAGGATCCTCTAACAAAATGGAAAACAAGGATCCCAACATAAAATCATCATCTTAGAAAAACTCAAAAGAAGACATGGCATTAGTGCATATTAAACCTTGACTGTCGAGGATGGACTAAAAATGCATACCTATGCTGAAGAAACGAACTGCACGGTTGAATTCCTGGTGAAAAATCATGAAATTTGATTGTAAACTTGACCCCTTTTTGACTCGATCAAATTGGGCTCCTCAGGAATCTCAAAGATTATCTTCTGCGTGTTGATTGGATTTCGTCTGCTCATACGAAAAAACTAATCACACCATTGCGTTCCTTATGAAAAACTAGTTCAAATGAGTATAAACTCAACATATTTCTAACACCCTCAAAATTCTACTCCTAGGGAATCTTAAAGATTATCCAAAGATTCCTCATAGAGAATATCATTTGAAATATCCCTAACATATGCTCTAACAATATTCTTAGAATCTTATTGAGATTCATGTCTTCATTAGCTTGCATGTTCCTTCATCTCTCATGTATTCTATATGGTTCCCTTTGAACCATTTGAATGACATTTTATAACAAAGTGTGAGGGTGAATAAGACAAAGTGTGTGGTTGGCATATACATATTAAGCTACTTGTTGTTGGAGGGGTTTTGGGTTCAAAACCCACAAACTCTTTTTGTTTTAATATGGTTTTAAATCCCAATTTTGGTTTTAATATAGTTTTCAAACCATACAATACATGGTATATGTATGTCCATATTGTAACGACTCCCAAACCATGAGAATAAGACAAAAATCAAGGTTGGACTATGCCAAGGCCACTTGGGCCTAATTTGAGGTTCCATGTGGCATCATGCGATTGGGCCATGTGGAAAGTTCTCATTGGTGCACATCATATGCCACTTCTGTCACCTACTTCCTGTGTGTTGACTTGTGGTGCTGCCATCCCCTGCTTGTGGCTCCACCTGGTTTGCTAACTGGGCTACTAAATTAGCTTTGCGGGTCCCACTAAGCTTGCTGAATTTTCTACCACGTTTCATCTGTATGGCTTGCCACGTGGCAGAATGTGGACTTTGAAATTTTCCCAGTTTGACTGAAACTTTGACTGAGCATAACTTTCACATACGAACTCAAATTGAGGTTTCATTTACGTTGTTGGAATCAGGAAGATGAGCTCCATGTTATGGTCTTCATTTTGATGACATATAAAGACTTCGATTTTTGAGCCTTTCTAGAGCCACTTGGATCATTGAATCCCTAAATCCCATAACCATATCTATTGTGGTGTAGTCCTGACAACTTCTGGAATCCACTTTCCCCACATATTTTCTTCCTAGATGCAATCATATATAGACTCCACACATCATGAATCAATCTATTGCATGCAATGCTTCCCTGTGCCTGCCATTCCACACCGTGGGATCTACTACCCTATCTCCTAGAAGCGCACCTCGATACTATCTGAAGGCTAAGCATCTGCTCGAAAGAAAGGTCAACCACCTTCTGTATGGCACAGTGGGAAGGCTAGTTTTTGGAATACTAGTTTTTTCTATTTTCTCAACCAATTTTGGAATTCAATATATGCTAAAGGCTATGTATTGTAATATTCACTGTACAGTGAAAAAATAATAACATATAAAACTATTATGAAATACACACGTATGTATAGATACAAAATATTTTATAAGTTATATCGTATTCTTACATACTAGATTTAAAATTTTATTTAAGCTTTGTATGATAATGATTTATTTAGATAATTGTTTAAATCTTGCATGAAATAGCTTCTCTTTTATAGAAAGAATTAGAAATCCGATAAATCAATAAGAAAGTTTAAGAAATCACATTGGAAAGAAGCACACATGACAAAGAACAATGAAAAACATAGTAAATGATATTAGTAAGTAATGTAGTACGAATATGAATAATCAATAACGGTGGGTGGGTGGTGGTTTAGAGGGATAGGAGAGCATTATATGGACTGTTGACAACAAAGCGACAAGGGTGGGTGGGAAAAAAAATATCTTTTTGCACTATGTATTAATGTGTTGATGGTGTTGGATACCGCCAACATATAGGGGGTCTCCCCGATGTGAAGTCCCAATTAGACCTCACACTGTTTGGAATAGGAGCCCCATTCGGAGTATCGACTCAACCACCATAACACAAAGGTAAAAAAACATATTAACATGGTTAAATCCTCCTTGCCCCGAAAAATATATACAAAGAGTTAACTACCATATTCAAAATGTTCTTATGGCACAAAACTACCCTTGAGAAGAAATGGCCCCTAGTAGCCTAAAAAAGACTTTGTTTGCCCAAAGCTCAAGTGGGTCTATCTCTGTGAGATCCCGAGGAGTTGAATGCGGTATTAGGGAAAACTTTATGGTGGTGTTGGATCCAAGGTGGCATTGAGAAATGGAAACATATATGGACTCAGAAATATGTCGAAGGAAAAAATCAGTGTACACTCTTGCTGGACCATTCTTTCTCTCTAGGCTTTGCTATATGGATCTTGGCCAATTAGAACAGTTACCTCATCCAAGAGCATTTCATCTAGGAAATTAAGGATGGTAAATCTGCCTTATTTGGGGAAGATTCATGGTAACAACTCCCTCGCCTTGGTCGAGACTCGTCCCTTCAGGACCTTAATACCCTTCTTCAGGAACAAAGTGAAGGGTGATTATCTAACTATTGGATTGAGAAACCAACTCATCAGGGCTGGAGACAATGGAAAAATGCTAGAGATTGGCAACAGGAGGCCCCTGATGAAGCATGGTGGAATCTCTCACAACAACTACGTCATTAGCACATTCCTCTCTATTTGGAGCATGACAAATTAAGTTGGGGGTATCCAACATCAGGTTCATTATCTCTTAAAAAGACCTACCTTATCAAAGTTGATGCTCACAACAAGCCACGACATAAAATTTGGAGAAAAATCGTGCTAGGGGGGAGGGGCGGGGGGAGGTGGGAAGTGTGGCCAAAATTGCACATTTTTATGGCTAGTCGGTCACAAGAGAATCCTTACATGGGATCGACCGTTGAAACAAGGTTTTCTGGGGCCGTCTTCATGCCCCCTATGCTGGAACCAAGAGAAAACAATGCAACACCTTCTGAACTACCTCAACCAAAATATTGAGTTCCATGTAAACACAATCGAAAGAAGTGATCAAATCTACCTTCACACTTTTTCCCATTTCTAAATAATGCATTATATTCATAGGGCATAAATATGTAAATATATATGTAAAAAATTAAAACAAACCTATTTACAAAACTAATAAAATTTCATGCCAACCAAATGCTCCAATAGAGTTTAAGTTCTTAATATTTGTCTTTGACACATGACATGTATTAGGTGTAAGCACATAATGACAATGTTTCTTGTACAACACACTACATAATGAAACAATAAGGTATAAATTAGAAAATAGTTTAAATTCTTTTATTCACCAGACCAAATGCATTTTTTTATGATGGATTTAATGTATCTCTCAATAATACATTGTTAAAACATGAACTTAGATATATAATCATATGTTTTGTTTTTTTTTTTAAAACGGTGGAAAAACCTATCAAACTCAGTTTGTCAAACCAACAGTGAGGACAACCATCTTTGGCTGCTATCCGCGATTGTTGGTTGACTCATCACTGTTATCAAGGAAAACCACGCCACCTGGAATAACCCCTCAGGTGGTCCCCAAGGGAGCAAGCTCTCACTCCTGCCAGATGCTTCTGGGTCATGGGTCGTTAACCTGTTTCCTTACGTCCGCGGAAGACGAACTCTTAACCAAGCAAAAACAATTTTAGGGCATACTCGAGGTCCAAGACATATAATTATATGTTAAATGATATATATGTGTTATGCTAAATGTTATAATTATAACTACACTAAAATGCATTTTCTTTGTGAGATTCAATGGGTAAACACTGTTCACCCCAGCCCAGCTCAGCCAAGCCAAGCCAACCCAATTCTAGTGCTTTATTTTCACCCTACAAACCAATTATACTTTGACACTTTCAGGCAGTTTTTGCAGAAGATTGGGCGAGTTTCAGTGCGTGATCAATGAATCCATCGTGGGCATCCATCGTCCTGGCTTGTGGGCTGTGCCAGATTCGTTTGATTTTTCTCCGACGTCGTTAGTTTAATTATGCGGGGCAGTTTTTCTGCTCTTCGCAGGCCTCAGAGTGCCTTTAAGGAATCCTCCTAAGGTAGTTTAAATGCATATTGCTAGATCTGAATTAATTTGGGTATTAGAATGTCGTGACAAATTCGATCAAAGTATTAAAGATTTTTTGTTGCAGAGGATGCAGTGTCATTGAGAGCACCGCGTAAGGGGTTCGTCTAATTCTTCTCCTTCCCGGAGCCAAAATAACAAGAAGAAACACAACGCGTTGTTAGAGGTTCAATTACCTAGTAGTGATTTTTTGCAGAAGTTTGGGCGAGTTTCAGTCCATGATCAATGAATCCATCGTAGGCATCCATCGTCCTGACTTGTGGGCTATGTCGGATTCGTTTGATTCGTTCGATTTTTCTTCGATATCGTTAGTTTAATTATGAGGGGTAGTTTTTCTGCTCCTCGCAGGCCTTAGAGTGCCTTTTAAGGAATCCTCCCAAGGCAGTTTAAATGCATATTGTTAGATATGAATTGATTTGGGTATTGGAATGTAATGAGAAATTAGATCAAAGTTCTAGGGATTTTGTTTTGGTTTTTTTGTTGCATAGGATGCAATGTCATTGAGAGCGTCATGTGAGAGATCCGGGAAGGAAAAGCCTGTGTTGGGTTTTTAGGCTTCTTCTTTCTAGAGCCAAAATAACAAGAAGAAACACAACGCGTTGTCAAAGGTTAAATTCCCTGGTAGTGATCATGATCAAGAAGAATATGGGTATGAGAACTTGGAACAACTTAGCCCTTCCCCATCTCGCGGTTCCCCTATTTTTTTCTGATGATGATGAAGAACACCCACAGGTCAGATGGAGGAGGGAGTCCTCATCCTCGGCTACAAAGATTAAGCTACCATAGAAGGTGATCGAACCAGAGCAGACTTGAACAAAATGAATGCATTCAAAACCGACAGAGAGAAGAAGATGGTATTTCTGTTGTTTTTTTTCTTTGGCTCTGAGAAAAATTTGTGATTTTGTGCAGGTTCCTGAGAACAACATTATTTGTGCAGGTCTGGGTTCGATTCCCCAGAAGGCCCATTCAGGGGGTGGATTGATTGATTTCGAAGGGAATTATAATCCATAATGTAGAGGTTGAAGTTGGGGTTGATGTTTTCTTGGTGTATAACTTTTTTTATTGTGTTTTTTCTTTTTTTTTATTGACTGGTCTTATACATACAACATTTGTGAAGAGCGTTCATGAAGGGACATCGTCTGCGTCCCCCATCCAGATGCTACCGCCATAGCTTTGCATTACTTTTCTGGAGCAAAGGTGTCATCTCCTACTAATTGTAATGGAAGGATTCGAAGCATTTTTCCCTCCCCATCGGGGGCTAAATCAGCCAAAAAAATGGTTTGTTTCTTTCTATGTTACCAGAAACGAGAAACGGGAAACGAGACGAGAAACGACAACGGGACGAGAAACGAAGTTTGGAGGTTTCGCATTCAAGAAACGAGGAGAGAGAAAAAAACAAGAAAAATGTGAAAAACATAAAACAAAGCACACATCATCCGCATTCTGCAATAATGTGGTTCATAAGTAGTTGCTCATAGGCTTTCGTTGCTCACATAGACCATTCTCAAATATTCATAGTGAGAAACAAAGCTTGTGTTGCTTACATAGTTCATTCTCAAATACCCATGTTTGATCCTCTAACAGTGAAGAAACCTTTGGCATTGAACTCAAGCTTGATTTGACCTTTCCATTTCCACTTGATTTGGATCTAGTGAGTGGGATTTTTTTGAAGGCCATATCCCTAGAAATTTCCTGATGAGTACATGATCTCGCATATCATGTGTATATTCTCCCATATTATTTGAGTAGACCTCAAATTTGGGCTATATTGTAGTATTTGGTAAGCAACTACTAGGATGTAGTTTCCCTAGTGGGTAATAGGATGGTGAAGATTGAATTGAGCTCCATTGGGATTGGGGGATTGAGCCAAAAGTAGAGGGTTGTTTTGTATAGTGAAGGGAAACTACATTGAGTATATTCTCCCATATTATTTGAGCGGACCTCAAATTTGGGCTATATTGTAGTATTTGGTAAGCAATTACCAGACAAAACCTAAAAAAAATTACTATCAAACTTTATAGTTAATCCATTATAATAATAATTAATCTTTATAATAATAAAAATAATATATAATGTAACCGTGTGCATTTAAATTTATAGTTTTGTATAAAAAGACTATTATTAAATATTAAATACAATAAAACTATTTTAAAACTCTACACTAAATACACTTTTAAATAAAATTAATACAGAAATTAAGAAAACATAATTAAAACATTAAAAACATAGCAAGAGACAATGTTGTTAAAATCTCTAAATAGACAATATTGTGTAAGAAATTTTAGGCTAAATACAGTAGACCATGAAACCACCTCAAAAAATTTAGATTGGGCCCAAAGTTACAATGAAACCAATATTACAAACTAGCCAGAGCAACATTTCTCGGAAAACCAACCTTTGCCTTTTTTATTCTGCTGAACGTCTAATTGGAATGAGACCAGCGTTACAAAGGAGCTAGAACAATGTTTCTCAGAAAACCGTGTCAAAAGCCCATTCGTTTCTGGAGAAACCGGTTTCATGGGTTAAAAAATGAAAAACGACCGTACAAAACGGCGTTTTCCGTAACGTTCTGTTTTCTTTGCTTTTTTTTTCGGAAACGAATGCTCCCGTCGCGTTTCTAGTAACTGAGGTTTCTTTTATCTGTGAATCCACTTGGTTTCTTTGAGTTGGGATTCAGAGTTTTTTAGGGAAACTCAAAACCACAAAATTTGTGGCATTATGGTTTTTTTTTGCTTGACCATGTTTGGATTTATTGCAGAAACCCATTGGAACGAAGCCCTGTCCTACAAAATTTCTAAATCTATATCGATAGCCTCAACCAACTATTGTGGCTTATTTTATTTTGTCTATTTCCAAAGGATATTTATTATAAGCCACTGGGTTTTTCAAAATTCTACAGATATCCAAAAACTTATCCCTGTAGTGAACTTATAGTTTTGGATCTAAAAACTTCAAGTTGACTTACTTTAATGGCTTGCAGCTCCCAGGGCAATGGAGAAATGTAAAAACATGAACTAGATGTGGAGCATGACCTGCTCCTAAGTCACTGTGGGGGTTGACATAGGTCTAGATGGAGGGACGTGGAGTAACCAGCGAATGAAGTAGATTGTGTTTCTTTTTCTGTTCTTAGGTTTCCTTATTTATCTTGGGCATCAAGGCTTGCCTAGCCAGTGAACAACAATGTTTCTTAGCTTATCATACATCTTCTTAAGTGGGCTTGGAAATTCATTTGTGGTACTAAGTATTTGGTGGACTGAAGGGAGAGGTACATGGATTTTGTGACTGGTATGCACAGGTCAAGAAGTAGGTCACGTATATCTAGAAGGAAATTAACATGGAGATAATTAAAATTAGAACATTGTCTGTTATGTTGTTTTATTAGGAGTTGAAATGCTTGGGGACCAAAGATAGGCTTATGGTTTGATGAGACATTATGTACACTAAAATCTATCACTGAACATCTTTGGAGCATATAGATCTAGCTCTTTCAACAAGGGAAATGGACTTATTGAAGGTCATAATCATCAAAATTAAAGTTGAACAATTCAGAAGCTATTTACTTTTGAAATTTGGAGGGATGAAGTGTAAAATCCTTTTTAAGATTACGAGAGAGACATTTTCTCTCGATGTCTCCACAATGTTTATATTGGCTACTTTAGTATTATGGCTTGGGATGAATCTATGTTCATCCACCAAACAACATCTGTCCTATTTTGTTGAACTTGTTGCTACATTTCCGTTTAGACTAGGTGAATTATGAAGACTTTGGTAGTTTTATTTAACTGAACTATGAGTTTGATAAAAATCAATATGCCAATATGCAGCTTGAAGTGTGACTTTATATATTATTGTATAGCTTTCAATGTTTCTATATAACCATTGCTAGATTTTCTGAAGAGAGGTGTTTGGATGTTATTTGTATCTATAATTTATGTTACAAACATGTGAATTGTGTTCATTGATGTCTTTGCAGTGCTTATATTGGCTACTTTAGTATTATGGTTTAGGATGAATCTATTTTCATCCACCAAATGACATATGTCCTGTTTTGTGGAACTAGTTGCTACATTTCCGTTTAGGTTGGGTGAACTCTAAAGACTTTGGTAATTTTATTTGACTAAACTATGAGTTTGATAAAACTCAATATGTCAATATGTAGCTTGAAGTGTGGCTTTATATATTATTGTATAGCTTTAAATGTTTCTATATAACCAATGTTGTTGTTGTTGTTTTTTTTTTTTTTTTTGAAGAGAGGTGTTTGGATGTTCTTTGTGTATATAATAGTTGTTGCAAACATGTCAATTGTGTTCATTGATGTCTTTGTAGTGTTTATAGTGGCTACTTTAGTATTATGGTTTGGGATGAATCTGTTTTCATCCACCAAATGACATATGTCCTATTTTGTGGAACTTGTTGCTACATTGTCATTTAGGCTAGGTGAACTCTAAAGACTTTGGTAGTTTTATTTGACTGAACTATGAGTTTAATAAAACTCAACATGTCAATATGCATCTTGAAGTGTGGCTTTATACATTATTGTATAGCTTTCAATGTTTCTATATAACCGATGCTGGCTTTTCTAAAGAGAGGTGTTTGGATGTTATTTGTGTCTATAATTTCTGTTGAAAACATGTGAATTGTGTTCATTGAAATTGTTTGGTAGTATAATGTTTCTTGTGTAGGGATCATGGCATAATGGCCCTAGGAATCAGAGAAATTAAATCTTTATGGGAAATATTATTATTGGTCATGCATTTGTGTGCTTCGTTAAGTGTTACAGTCCACTTGGATTGGAATGATTATATGAAGATTGCTTTGGTTAGATTGCAAAGAGATCATGGGCAAGGGCTTGACAAAGTTTACTGATAGGGTCTTTGTTGTAAATACCATAGATAACTAGTTATATAGTGTGTGATTTGTTAGATGGCAACCTTGGAGTCCTTCAGACTGTGTTGTTCCTTTTTGGACTAAT
Organism: Pinus taeda; assembly: GCA_000404065.3. Classification (NCBI taxonomy): domain Eukaryota; kingdom Viridiplantae; phylum Streptophyta; class Pinopsida; order Pinales; family Pinaceae; genus Pinus; species Pinus taeda. The sequence continues at coordinate 157,034 of APFE030553343.1, forward strand.
TGAGAATTATAGTGTGTGCAACAGAAACTTTGAAAAGAAAAGGCTAATCAATGAGATGGATTCAGATTTGCAAACTTTAGCTTTGTTTTGCCTTGTACACTTAATTCAAGTTCACAATTATATGTTGATGACATTTTTTTTTGATGCATTGCAACTAGGAGGGTTTACTATCTATTTTTTTGGAATGGAATGATTAAGGAATGAATTGAATGTTATCACTTGTTATTCTTCTTTTGATTAAAAATAAGGTAGAATTATGTGCTTTTAACTCTACTGCATCCTCTCTCCCTTTTGGTCAATAAATCCTTTCAAGACCAATGTTGCTTTGATGGTCTTATGTCATTCTCTAACATTGATTATTGTTTGCTGTAATAGTTATCTATGATGGGATGTAGGGGCAAGGAATTAGATGAAGTGGAAAATGAGTAATTAATATGTTGCTTTCCTTTGCTCATTCTTATTGGTGTGGGTTGCATGTATGATTGAATAGGAAGTTGATGAATTAAGTGCGATGGAGCCCGTCGTTTTCCTTTGTTCCTTCTTGCTACTATGAATTCCATTTATGATGGAATTGAAAATTGTGTAGATGCCTAGTTGTTTTCCACCGTTAATGTTGCGCTTGGACGTAAAGTTGGAGAGTTGTTCATGGAAAAATGTCAAGAAATGAAAGGTAATAATTGTAACCCTGTTTTTCTATTTATTTCTCATCTTTTTTTTCAAGTGGAGGTGGCACTGTGTGAGTGGGTACCATAGAGTAGAAAAATTACTTGACAAAAAAAAAGTTAAATTTAAAATTGATTTTATAAACCTTGAATGTGATTTGATAATCAACAAAATCTTAACATTATGTTACAAAATGAGAATAATAATTTAAAAGTAATTTTGGAAATTATAATTTAAAAGTAATTCTATAATCAATTTTAAAAGTGATTTTATAATCAATGAAATGTTAATATTATCTTCTAATGTGGAAGTCATAACAATTGATTAGTTTAATTTTTATTCCTTTTTCATAATTAAATAGATTAGTTGATTTTTTTTTAAATAATTAAATAAATTTAAGTTTAAAAATGATTCTTTGATGTATTTCTTCTAGATCGATCATAATGAGTAATTTTGGGTGGACTTTTCAAACCAATAATGTGGTTCATCATCGATACAAGATGATTTTATAATCAATTTTGAAAGGTTAATGTTATGGTTTCAATATGCAAATCATAACATTTAAACATATTAATTAAAAAATCAAGCAAGTATATTTTCTAGATATATGCTCTATTCAGCTTAGAGTTGCCCCACATTTCAAGTGGTATCACCACCCATCAATAGAGACTCAATCAAAGCATAGTATATCGGAAAATATTTTTGGGATGGTTATAAAGGAAGATATAATGAAGTGATGTTAATGTGATTATTAAGCAATTTTAATGAAAAAGGAAAAAAATGTATATTGTTAGGATATTTTTGACCTAAAATTATTGATGAGGTAATAAAATTATTAACCTTGACCACATATTAAAAAGAAAAAAAACAACCAATAGAGTAACCAAATTAACATAATATTTATAAGTTGGACTAAATTAATAAGAAAACATTCATAAAAATAATTTTTGGCTATTAATTAGAAATATTTGGTTAGAAGAATAATAATAAGCTTTTCTACTAAAAATAATACAATTTAAAATGTTAATATTATGATTCATTATAGAAATCATAATCATTAAGTAGTTAGTTAAAAAAAATTAAATGGTTGGAATTGTTTTAATAATTAAATAGGATAGTTGAATTTTTTAAATATAGTTTTGATAACCAAAATTTAAATAATAGAAAAAAATATTAATTTTTCTATCTAGCTTTTCTCTAAAAACATTATACAAAATTTAAGTTTAAAATTTGTTAATTTCCATTGTGAATATTTGTTAATTTCCATTGTGAATATTTGTTAATTTCATTGTGAATATTATGTTTCCATGAACAAGGAACACCACACAACATAAATGGCACAAGGAGCTATGCCACAAAATTGTTTCTTCAAACTAAGAGTACAAAATATAATAGTATGCACCATTGTGTTTAGAGATAGATTTAATTGAGTAAGTGCCTCATTTCTTACTTGTTAAATATTATGAATTATTTGTGGATTCTAGGAGAGCTATCTCAACTAATATTTCAGTCATTTTGCAAAGGACTATTGTATATAAATGACATATGCATCAAACAACCTTTTCATAGAGATGCTAAAGTAAGCTTTCTTAGAAGGTGTGCCTTTGTCCCGATCATAGAGCTTTTCACAAGTGTTTTCACAAACATCATTGTCCCAATCATAGAGCTTTTCACAAGTGCTTTCACAACATTCACCGATACAACGATTCTATATGTAGTCTGATTTTTGCTCATCTTAACAACAACTTGCTAATAATAGTCATTTCTCCCAAGTGCCAATGATATCTTTAGCTGGTGGATGTCTCATAATTTCCATGTTAAAATTTTATTTGATGCCATTTCAAAAAAAACCAAATAAATTGAACTTCTTTGCTATGTACCTTGTGCCTGCAAGGATTGCTATTGTCCAGGGACATTTATGTTAGTTTAACTTCTTGAATTTAAGTTCCTGCTCCATTATTTAGAAGATATATACAAACTCAAATTTAGATTGTATTTCATTTTCCATATATTTCTCTTGATTTTTTCCTTCCACAATCTCCCTACTTCTCCTTTCGGCGTTCCTTTGCACCTCTTCGCGCAAATGCTAGTTTTATTTTATGTACATAATCTCTTTTGTGCGTCGAAGTGCACGAGGCCTTTATCCACGATGGATTGAGTATACATAATATTGTTGAGTTGACGTGTGAAGTCCATAAACAAGACCTCAAATGGCATGCTCTAAATTTTCATATTTGGTTAAGCACCACCACACATAATTTTTGAAGCTTGTGAAAATACCTGAAACAACATGCTCTTGAATTTTCGTTTTTGGGAAGCACCACCACATTTGTAATATATTTTTCCCATTTGACTTTGATGACATTGTTTGAACAATTAATGAATATTCACAAGGTTGGCACTATATCCAGATCAAGATGTTGCCTATGTCGAATATTGCATGCATGATTACTAGAATGAGGTACCCAATTCTTATCTCCATTACAAATTCACCATTCGAGGTGCTAATGGGATTGCAATAAATATTCGAGCCAGGACCATCATTTTGGGAAATATAACGTTGCAACCTCTATTACTTCGGTCTCTGTTGATAAAATTAAAGAGAAATTTCCTCTCGTTACATTATCTGCACCTCCACACTTCCACATTTTTTCTTTATAAGCTATCTTATTATTCATATTTGCAGAGGTAAGGGGTTCAAATTTCTAGTTTTGTGGGTGTGGTCTAATGGTAAAGTGGGGAGTTTTGGTCCTCGTAGGTCATGTGGTCCAATCCCAGGCAACACTATGTACACTTGAGAGCTACTCCAAACACGATTTCTTCAGTTGAAAAGAGAAAGACAACTAATCCATGTATGATTTCTTTAGTTGAAAAGGAAAGACAACCACCCCAAGTACAATTTATTTAGGTGGAAAAAGAGGTTCGAGATTTATCGTTCACATTATTATATTATAAAAATGGTGAAGTTATTTGTAAGAGAGAAAATACAAAAGTGTAGAGGTGTGGAGGTGCTTCTCCACGCCCTCACACTTCCTGTTTTTGGAAGTTTTAGTGTCTACGGATAAACGCTTAAACCCCTAGACTAGTAGCTAAGTCTAGAACAATAGTGCAAAGCATTCTCTAATTTTTATATGATCAACAGATCAAATAAGAGGTAAAGAAGCCTACCTGTAGCTTTCACTTACTCCTTATCTCCCTTGATCGATTCTGTCGGCCCTCTCCGTACTTAATCCGCTTGAAGAGTACCTGTACACATACATAAGACAAAAAATGATCAAAGCATATGATAATGATCTATTGGTTAAACATAGCACAGAATCAAGTACATGATACACATATGAAAGCATAAATGAATAACACAAGCATATGGAAAAAGCTTTGAACACTTTATTAGTAAAAGGAAGAGTTATAACCCAATCTGCTCGATTCAGCATCACTCCTCCAATTCAATCCCATCCTCTCCTCATAACAAGCAAGACATTTTGACATCATTACAATACTTGAAATCAACTCAAGTCTCATACTAACAACATCTCCCTATAATTCAATAATTTCCAGCCCCTGACCACTTAGATGAGTGGTCTTTTTATAGGTGAATGAGGAAGTTATGCCATAAATGGTGATAATGAATTCCCTCCCAAAATTAGAATTTAGTTCCATGGAGGAAGGGATAGAGGGGTTGATGTTCCTTAACTCCCTTCCTCATCCAAATATGAGCTGAAAGGAGTAGATAGCCTTGAGAAAATTCTAGAGGTATCCAATGGATAAGGAATCTTTCAAACCCTCATGGAAATTCACTCAAATTCACCCAGAGCAGGCTAAAGTGGGCTCAAGTGCGTTGCATAGCACCCTATCAATGTATGGTCTGCATTGCAGTGCACCCTAATGAAGGCTTGCCTGTGCTAATCTTCTTAGAGGAAGTTTTTGGATGATTTTAGTCATGAAACTTATTGTGAAGCTAGGCATTCTGATGGTTGACTTCTTTAGGGCATGTAACAACTGAATTAGGGTTTGATGGGCCCTAATAGTAATGATCTGTAGGTTGGGGTTGACGTGCTCAAATGGATCTATAATAGTTACCCGCTAAAGCATGAAGTCATAAATATGTATGTCAAGTGAAATGCTTTATCATGTGGAGAGGAGGTTTCGAAGTGGAAGGTGACTTGCATCAATTACAATACATATGTCATGATAATTTATTTTTTTATCATGAACTTGCTGAGGGAAGGCATACCCATGCTCAACTTATAAAATTTCATTACATGTACAAATATAGTCGTCTACAGATATAGACCCATGAATGGATGGAAATGAATGTAAAGCCATTGTACATTTGATTTAGTACTCTTGAAAATATTGCAGCCTAGATGGATGAAACTAGATCCAAAGTCTTCAATATCATTCAATCTTTCACTCGAGTACAAGTCTAACCACGTGAATAGATGATCTGAAGTTGAACATGGAAAGACATCATCTGATTACCAACCATTTATGCAAGCCATTAATAGACACGAGAGGAATCACCGATAATGATAATGACCCTCAAGGTACTATAGTACATTTCGCATGGTGTGAATAAATGATTTGAGGTCGAACACCATACAAAGTCTTTCAGTCGAAGGCCAATGATGTCAACCTATCGCTGGAAGCAAGAAACTTGCCATTGATGTATGCAAGCCTCAAGGTACTAAAGGGGTGTTTCTAAGTCAACTTCTTGGATGATGTGCTGATGTTGACAAGAAGCTACTCGTCGTAGGAGGGCCTTGATGTATCCCACATCAACGGCGTGAAATAAGGTAAATGATTTTGGAGATGAAAAATCGACTGACGACAGAAGGTTCATGAATGGCGGTCTTGAAAATGAAGGTTTACGGTATTGAAAAGGATGAACTTTTGAACTGAATGAATTTTATTGAACATGTCGGCGACACTAAGATGAATTGCTAGCATTGACCCAAAACAAAGTAATGGATGGTATGATAGACCAATGGTGTGATAACCATCAAGCTAAATGACCCAACCCATATAGTCACGTTGATGAGGTGAAAGTGTCATGTTCAAGAGCGACTTCCTACCATAACGTGTTTTCCCCTTTTTCCAATTTTCCCCAGTCATTGCTAACCAGTACCTCTTTACTTTTTATCAAGCTTGAGGAGGATAACATATGCTTGTTGTATAATTTCACCCTTCGGGCAAATCCATTGCTATTTGATGCTTTAACGAGTTTAGAGAAGTTGAAACTCAGTCTTGTCTAGATGGACAAGTTTGTCGCTATTTGATGTTTTTAACGAGCTTAATGACAAAGATAACTTAGTCCTTTTTATGTTTATGGAGTTTGAAAAGGGATGAAAAGGAAACTCCAAAAGTTCTTTTTAGATTAATCTCTCAAGTCTGAAAAAGCGTAAAGTAATACAAGAGGGATATTGTTTCCTATTCTTTAACGAGCTACAAAAGACAAGTGCTTGATAATATTTTCATGTTTAGAGAGCCTGAAAAGAGCTTAAAGAGGACTCCAAGGGGGTTCCTTTTGCGTTTTTAACAAAGCTCAAAAAAGAGATAAAAGTTTGCTTTGTGGTAAAATATGTTCAATTTACATTTGAGCACGTGAAATTCTACATTTCAGTTGTTAAACCTGCTCAAAACACCATCAAAATAGATTAAAAATACCTGTTTCATGGATAAAATGAATAAAAACTAATGTTTACTCGATTAATGTGCAAGAAATAAACATAAAAACAAGTTCTACCATTCATTTTTACCATTTCACATTTACCTTTTGATTTTGGTGCTCTGGAGTAGCTTTTACCTCGAAGTTCACTAGCTGATTGCGGAGGATTCTGTAGACCATTCCTCATGCCGTCCGGACCAGGTAGGAGCTATCTCTATTCTCTTTCACTTCATTCCATTTATTTTCAGTTTTAAGCCAAAATTTTGAGTTTTTGAGGCCCTTAGGGTTTCAATTTCGAACTCTTGACTCAACGTACCCTTTCAATATCGAAATGTGCACTGCATTGCACACACCTAGAAGGCTACATGCATTGCAACACACTGTCTCTAAGGCATGGATGCACTAGGCACAGAACCTAAGTTTACACAACTATTTTCTCACAAAATTTCCGTAGTTTTTTGCAAAAAATTGATCCTAATTTGTCTAATGGTTGCATTGCAAACATTCATTGGATCAAAATGGTGATTATATGGAGAGAATGAGAGCACAAAGAAGAAGATATGATTGCCCTAAATAATCAAGGTATGGTTGAGGCCCTAAGGAATTACGGGTTACTCAAGTATTTCTGATTATCTAGCATGTGGTAGTAGAGTGAGTTTTTACGGTTCCTTGTTTGTTCATGGGATCCTACTGATTAGGCCTTTCACATTAGGGACAAAGTGATCCCATTTACCATCAATGACATCTAATTTCTAACTGGACTGTCGAGGCGGGGTGCCCCCATCTCACTATCAGGATTTTCTAGAGGAGGTGAATCAGTGAGAGACTATATACGACAATTCTATCGGGAAGGTGCTCAACCTAGCAGAGACGGAAAGATTAACATCAGGGATGTTAGCAATTTACCATTGAGGATGATCCTCTTCACCCTCACGAAACTGGCTAGTAGGGCGACACTATAGTTGGCAAACATATCATACATGCAGTATTCTTTAGAGTGTTTAAAGCCAAAAGTGTTCAACTAGTGTGAGGTAGTTCTTTTGTTCGCGAAAGAACAATTGACCAAGGTGAAAAGTGGAAAGACAAAGAACTTTGGCTATGGGTTGATCCTGATTTCTTTCGCCTTGGAGAGAATTCCACTTATGCAGCCACAACTTGTTTCACTGGGTGTATCTAGACCTAGAGATCCACGGATGCAGAGATGGGTAGATCTTATGGATAGACATGATGGTTAGTCATTGATCTCATTTACCTCTGCATTATTTGAGTGGTTTGATCGACAAGATATGCCCATCGCAGAATATCCATATTTAGGAATGGATTTCTATGGAGATCCAGACTTGATGTTACCAGTTGGAGCACAGTGGAGTGCTATAGGTAAATTGTTTTGACCAACGTGTTTTTTGATCTTAAAGTTTCTCTGTTTTTTTATGTTTTTTGATTATTTCCAAGACTAAACAAAACATTTTTTAATGTATACAGATGTTGGACTTGTTCAACCTGTGGGGCACCAATGAGAGGCAGGTGGGCTAGCACAGAGACTTGTTGGGAGAGCAGTTCTCCGAGACTTAGATTTAGATGAGACATTGGCTAAGCTACAGGACCACATAGAGGGTTTGAACCTAGGCATTCTAGATGTCCGGATCGAGGAGTTGCCTATGCGACTGTAATGCCACACCATTGGCATGCCGAGTCGTTGGATGAGACTTTTACACATGATAGCACAAGCTGTGACTTGTTATCATGAGCAACACTAGCCTACGTAGATTTTTTTTGCATACATTTTGATTTTTTGGGTCAGATGACCAATTTTCGTCCTGGACACAAATTGCTTGTAAAAACTTTTAAAACAAATATCTATTTTACTTTTAGAGTTTTATTATGGTTAAGTGATGCAATCCTATTCAACTAATGATGTGAATTGAAAATATTTACTTTATATATGTCGCAAATGTCTATTTAATACATAATTCACTAGAGAATCATTTAATGTGTTTAGATCTTTGGAAATATGATGATATTGAATAAACTCAAAATACCTTTCCAAAATACAAACTCTAAGGAACGTGTGATGAATTGATGGGTTTCAGACAGTATAAATGCTATTAAGTTGTAGTACAATGAGTTGTGAATCTAGCCTAATGATGATTTGACATATGCCAAGTGAAATGGACCAATACAAATCCCTCTAAAACTCACTAACTCACCACTCGGAGCAAAAATGGCCCATGCTACAGAGGAAATATTTTGCGTACTACGACTAGCCCATCTGCGTAACCAAGAAATGGTTCCGAAAAGTTTGACATCTGAAACAAATGCAAAGTGGATTACTTAACCAAATAAGAATCTAAAAGAAACACACACACACATGCAATCAAAGCATATATATAGTTAGTTTTACTACACTTAACTAAGCATAGTAACGTTTAAGGTACAACCCATTTCGGGGCTGCGACAATGGAATCCCATCATAGTCCACTAACTTATAGGAACCTTTCGTCAAAACATGCTTAACAATATAAGGGACCATCCAAAGCGGTTCAAATTTTCCTGCGCCAAGTTTATCAGACTCTTGATCGTAAAGCAAGACCAGGTCACCTTCTGAGAAGAAACGAGGCTTGACATTTTTATCATATTGCGCCTTAATACATTTCTTGTGCACTTCATTAGCCAATGCGGCATCACAACAAGTTTCATCTAGATGGATTAATTCTAAGAAACGAGCTTCTTCTTCAGAAGTGTCAGGTAGCAGGTCAATCATGAGTTTCAGAGACAAGATTTCACATTGGATTGGTAAGACTGCTTCCAAAACATACACCAATTGAAAGCATGTAAATCTGGTCGCATTTCTCACCAAGGTTTGATATGACCACAGAGTCGAGTACAAGATTAAATGCCAATTTCATTTATGAACTCCAATCATTCTTTGCAACACGCACTTAAGGACTTTGTTGATAGCCTCAACTTGTCCATTAGCTTTTGGGTAGTATGGAGTAGAACTATCATGTGATAGTCCCAACTTGGCAGTCAATTCAACCATCATGTGATTACGAAAATGTGATCCATGATTTGTAACTATGGCTTGTGGTACACCAAACCTAGAAACCACATGGTTGAAGAAAAATAAAGCAACTGTTTCACCACTGTTGTTCAATGTTGGCATCACCTCGGCCCATTCAGTAAAATAGCCAACGACAAATATAATACACCCATGCCCCCAGTTGAGGTGGGGTTACATTTCATAAAGTCAATGCCTCATTTCACGAATGGGCCAACAACAACGACTGGATGCAGTGGTGCAGGTGGTAATCTGGTTTTTCAGTCAAATATCTGGCAAGCATGGCAACTTTTGACAACAGTAATGCAATATTTGAATATGGTTGGCCAGAAGTAACCAGCACAGAGAATTCTCTGCACAGTAGCGTAACTAGATAAATGTCCACTACAAGCACCTAAATGACATTCATTCAAAGATTTTTTAGCTTCCTCATGAGTGAGGCATCTATCACCAATTATCAGATAATCTTTGGCTTGGTATCGAGTACGTCGCTGTTTAGAGCAAGAGGTATTGGGCTGAAAAGCTTAGGTATGGAGATAGGCCAGCATATCTCCATATCATAGATCACTTGACAAGATAAGAAACAGAGACTCATCCAAGATTGATGCTTCTGATGTTAAATCATTGGAGGATGAGGGAAGATTGCAAAGTAACTCGGTGAAGACAAGAGATTTCTTTGATTTAGATTTTATGAATTCCAAATCAAACTCCTGCAAAATTACTATCCATTTTGAGTATTTTCCCTCCAACAATTGATGTGACAAAATTTATATCATAGGGTTGCAATCTGATATAATGGTAGTTTTACGGAGGAAGATGTAATGACAAAATCTCTATACAACTTGAACAACTGCCAAAGCTAACTTTTCAACATAGGAATACTTACTTTCTATATCATTGAGATTACGAATCAAGTAGCAAATAGGATGTTCAATTCTACTTTCTTCTTGGACTAAAACCATACCAATGGTTGTATCTGCAGTGGTGAGATATAGGTAATAGTCTTTTTGATAGTTTGCAGCATACATTAATGATGCTCTAATCAGGGAATATTTAAGAGCATCAATAGAAGCTTGCACAACCTGATCCCAATGGAAGGGTACCTCTTTCTTCAATAGACATGTAAAACCTTTAGCCAACTCAGCATAGTTTGGAATGAACCTCCTCAAAAAGTTTTCCTACTCTTTAAGTCTCTGTAATTGTAACAAGTTTGAAGGTGGAGGCAAGTCAAGGATTGTCTAAACCTTAATTGGATAGAGTCAAATTCCATCTTTTGAGACTATGAATCCAAGAAATCGACCAAACCCAACACAAAACACAGACTTGTGTGGATTGAGTCTTATCTTGTAGTGTCGACATCGTAAAAATATTGCTCTCAAATGTTACGGGTGATCAGATCACTTTCGTGAATGAGCAAGTAAATCATCAAGATAAGGTTGAACAATGTGCTTGATGTTGTGGAAGTCATAATTCATTTCCCTCTAAAATGTAGCCCCTGCATTCTTCAAACCAAAAGGTAACTTTCGATAGGTGAATGTGCCCCAAGGACAAATAAAAGTTGTTTTAGATTGGTCCTCTGGGTGGATATTGATTTGATTATAGCTAGAAAATCCATCCATGAATGAAAAGATTTCACACCCGACACACTTGATAATAATCTGGTCGATAAAGGGTGTAGGATAATTGTCTTTTGGACATGCTTGATTTACTTCCCTATACTTGACACACACTCGGATTGTCCCTTGTTTTTTCATAACTGGAACAATGTTAGATACCCAGTCGGTAAGAGGCACAGGGAAAATGAAGCCGACACGCAAATTTTTTTCAACCTCTAGTTTAATGTCAACGACTTTCTTAGGATGAATAGGTCGAAGCTGCTCTCATACTGGTTTGACATCAAGGTACATTTTAATCTCATGTTCAACAATGATTGAGTCAATTCCTGGAATCTCCTCATAGGACCATGCAAAAATATCTCTAAATTCACGATACAAAGCACGGTAATTATAAAGTTCTGATGGAGAACAAGATTTTCCAACATGAATGTTCTCTACAACATTAGGCTTGGTCGAAATGTTTATAGAAATTGTTTCTTCTATGTTTGACAAATTTCGCTCAGAATCTACAGTATTTAATCTAATAGAATTCGACAAGAAATCAATGATTGATGGGTGGTTTAGTTCATTTGAATAATCTTCATTGTCATCTGCAAGATGGGAATGACGATGATAATATCCCCACAGTTCCTCTTCTATCATCATTGATTGGATGATTCCTTCATCCGTAGAATGTATATGTGAAAAAGGATCCGAAGAGGTACCATATTCTAATGATCTATCTACCCATACAAAAGTTGAGTGCCGATTTGGGTTTGCCACACAAGCTCGAAAGATTGATTGCTATGATAATTCAATGGGGCTTAACAACAACACCTCAATATTAGTATCAACTTCAATTTGGTTGGAAATCCTCCTTAAATCAGATGAGGTGGAGGAAATCATGTTGCAAGTCTCTACTCTTGCCACTTCCACCAAATCAGATGGTGACGAGAGGGTAAAAGTACCCATTAGGGAAGGATCTTTAAAGAGACCTACTCCAACACTTTGAAGTGATAGTGGGGGCTTGTGTACCAATGGAATGCTTCTCGTAGCCTGTGAACTATTGGCAAGGAAGGCTAGCTGATCAATGACTGTGATTCCACCCTTAAAAGGGAATGCAATAGTATGAAAGTATGTGGAAACTGCAGCAACCATAGGATATACCCAAGGCTTCCTAGTAAAATGTTGTAATCGAGGGGTCCGTCAACTACCTCAACTTCGACAGTAACCGTTTTGTCCCCTAGTTTGACTTGTAGGTTACTCAAAATCCCACAAGGAGTATAAGTTCTTCCATCGAAAGATTTAAACGTGGTTGGTGATCGTGACAACGACGGTGAACCAAGTGTTTTCCAGAAGCTCATGGACATAATGCAAGTAGATGCCCCCTTGTCAATAATAGTTCGGTGAACATTATTATTGAGAGTTTTTACTTGGATTAGGAAAGATAATTGCGTCGATAACTGTGGTGAATATCCCGCATGGTTAAAAACCACAAGATTTGAATCTGTAGGATCTATTTCACCTATTGTTGATAGTAAAGCCTGTTTTTAGGAGGGACAATTTTGCAACACCTCAAGTGTTGACATCACTGAAGGTGATTGAGCAAGATCTTCTACTATGTTATAGTTTTGAGTTGCTCAAGCCCGAGGGTTGAATGTTGATTTGTGCACAACTCCCTTTGATGGTTTTATTGTCAATTAAGGTACAATAGGTGGAAAAACTTTAGATGAAGTCAAGGTCAAAGGATTAGGTTGATCAGTGGCTTAATTATTTGACGATGATGGATTTCCATAATCTTTGTTTCTTGTTGACACCAAAACATTGTTTTGTGGCTTTGTGATGGATAACATGAGTACTTGGGATGTGGAAGCATGGTATGTTGCAACCAAGTGTGTTTCTGGGGTTGGAAACGGATCTTTCATAACTATCGATGTGTTTGAAGTCTTTAAAAGTTTAGAGATCTCAGAGAGATGTGGACAATCTCTTGTATAGTGCTCATCATTACATATCAGACATGGATAATGAGCTTTCCTTGCTTTGGTAGAGGAATCAGATGATTTCTATGGAGGGGAATTTTCTTGTTTCTTTTTGTTCTTACCCTTTTTCTTACCTGCTAGTTGCTTTGGATTTTTTCCTTTCTAAAATGACACGACATTAATCTCGGAGGCAAGAGTATTTTCTGATGCATTGGTAGTTTGATTGGAAACAACAAGAGTTTGACCAGATGGTATTCCTACTGATTGTGTGCTTGAAGAACCAATCACACCATTGCCAGTATGATAGTCCTTACTCGTTTGTGGAGGAGGTGGATCAGTGAAAGCTGGTCGAGGTGCATTAGGAATTTTATCATAAAGCATGCCAGATTGTGTGTAAATCAAATCCAAGTTTTGGGCACGAGCAAGGACTTTCTCTTCTGTGACAATTCCACCTTGTTTCACATCCTCGGTGATTGATGGCAACAAGGATTTTATGAACCACTCAGCTAAAAGCTGATCGGGAACATATGTCTTAACCATTCGATGTCGACGCCGCCTCTCGTGAATATGATCTGATATATGGGTAGCAGTACTCTGTTTAAAGCTAGTTAGGAATTCTATTCCAGTCTCGTATCTAATAGGTAACTGGAAGTGGGTAAAAAAAGTAGTGGCTAAAGTGGTGAAGTTATTGAAAGAAGCTCTTGGTAATTCAATGTACCCTTTAGCAGCTAGACTAGTAAGTGTTCTTTGGAAAAGATAAAGTCTAACCAAATCATCATTTAAGGAGAGATGAACACCACAAGTGAAAGGTCATAACATGATTTGATGGGTCTTCTCCAGGATTTCCATTAAACTTTGGAATGTTAGATGGTAACTTATGCGGAATTACCAGCCACCATGGTGCATATAAGATTCAATCATTAGTGAGCTGATTTAAATATGGTAATTCTAAAGTTTCTACAAAGGGAAATTATTGATTCAAGCCAGGTTGAGCATACCCAAGATATGATGGAATTGCCTGAGTAATAGGTCTTTGCATACCGACATAGGGCATCTGCATTTGGTAACCTAGGTATGGTTGTTGAACAAAACCAGTATAAGGTGGTCGTTGATAACTAGGTTGAATGTGTGGTTGTCCATAACCTACAAAGCCTTGTTGACCTTGACCTTGGTAAGCTTGAGATTAACCAAAACTAGGTTGAGCCTATGAAACAAGTCCAAACTGGGGTTGGAACTACTGGAATTGGGGTTGTTGAAATTGAGGCTGCCACGGTTGTTGAATCAACTGTTGTTTTTGTTGGTACAACTGTTGTGTATTCAATGGTTGTTGTTGTCCAACAAAGAAAGGTTGGCCAGGTTGCAAATAAAATATACCAGTGTGAGCCTAGGTCAGTCCAGATAAGGGTACACTAACCTGAGGTTGTTGTTGAACTCTAGAAACAAGTTGTTGTTGTACAAAAACTTGAGGAATTTGAACTTCTTGACTTGAAACTTGTGATTGCAAGGTACAAGGATCATTTTGAATAGGTTGAGATACAATAGTTTAAACTTCTGACTGTGGTATAGTAGTAACAAAAGGTGTAGTAGGAATAGCTGACACAGTTTGCATTGGTTGTGTTGGATACACAAGCCTTGGTTGAATTGGCATTGTTGGTTGCCATTGAAAAACTCTAATTCCAGGTTAACTTGAATACTATGGGATATTACCATATGGTAGTCCCCTGGAATAAGGAGGATACAGTGAATAAGCATACTGCTCTCCATATGGTGGCAATCCAATATTTAACGGATACATGGGTCTTTGTTGACCAAATTACCCAGCTTGATACTGATATGCAGGATCAAACTGTTGAGTTCCCATTAGAGAAGAACCAGGAAAAATTCCAGTTGAGGACATGGGTGATGACCATGGTGTAGAAGCAACCCCTGAGTGGGTTCCAGACAATGATTGGTAACCAACCAGGATGGACGATTCACCATATAGGTGTGACTCAGGTGTGGTAGAAAACATCAAAGAAGTTACAACAAAAGAATCTATTGCAACTGCATCAGATGATACGCTTTGGGATGTTGATGGTTGTTCAGCCATAGTTATCTGACCCAAAAGCTGTCCTAAATATTTAACAGGTACTTGAAAAGCAACAGGATCAAATGAAGCAAAGAAATCAGGAGTATTAGGGTAAAGATAAAGCTCAGTTCCAAAGTGAAATGGGGTTCCAAGTGTGGAATCTTCTTCCAATTCCTCCTTTATGGCAATCAAAACTGGTGGAAGAACTTCAAATCAAGTCCATAATATATTTTTGGTGTTGGTGAAGTTGAAGTTTCAATAGTTACTGATGTTTGAGGGGTAACCGGTTGATTGTCTTATGGTAAAGTAACAATTTCTGAAGGTTCAAATTCGAAGTCCAGATGTTCGGGTAAATGAACAACAGTTTCAATAAGAGGTTCCTAAACAACTTCAGGTTTAGATGTAACTTCGGTTTGAATTGGGATAGATTCTAGTTTAACTTCTGGTTGAACTGATTCAAGTTCAAAAGTACTTTCTTGTTGAGCAATTTCAAGTTGAGGATCAACTTGTGGTTGAACAACTTCGATTACTGTTTCAATAGGATCAGTGCTAATATCTTCAGGTAATTGTGAAACTTCTTCTTCAGGAATGGATGTACCAAAAATAGTTGGAGTAACTGGAGTCTATGTACTTATCGAAATAGATGATTCAGGTAACTCAGATGAAGAACTAGGAGTTCTTGATGTACTGGACTCAGTTAAGCGAGACGACTTTGCCAGAATTGGTGTTGCTTCGGGAGGAAAAGGTGGTTTGCTTGCCATTCTCTGCGAATGACGGGGTATGGGTTGATGTTCCTCCACGATTGATGATTAATTTTATTATCAAAAAAGAAATAAACAAAAAGGGGTATACTATGTAAAAGGTTTACCAAGCAACTGTGAACTGTAGAATACCTCCTGGTGAAACAAGAAGTACGAGTAGGAAATCTCTCCGAATGTTGTGTTCGGTGTTTCAAAATTTACAAGGCGGTTGACTTGGTTACTTAAGGATGGATAACAACCTAGAGTTTTCCTCCCATATATACCAGAAGACACGTGGAGGCCCAGTCCGTATAAGCACTATCTAATGCAAAACTGTACAGTGAGAGCATTCCCATATACTTTACATACTGTAACACCACCCTATATACTCGAAGGTAAGTGGATGAGCTACAATATGCTCATGTACGTGGAATGAGTTATCAAACTTGGGATGTATTGCAGACAAGTTAGCAACAACTGTTTTGTTTTACGACGCCAGAAAATGTCTCTAGCCTAGAACGACTAAATGTTTGTGTTAATGACAATGCTCCATTAAGTAAATTGATGTTTATTTTAAGTTGATTTTTCTTAGGAATTTTCCTTTCAAGTTCACCACACGATGTATTATGAAATTTCTAGGAATGGAACTATCATGATAAGCATCCTTTCCATTCAATTTAACAATGAAAATCCTAGCTACTCAGGGATAGAGCAATCATATTTCTTTTTTATCAAAGAACAAAGAGCACAATCTAATATGCAAATTCCCTACACTATTCCTTATCAGCACACACAAACTTTTTCAATGCAACATGCATGTATTTATTTTCAATTTCTCTTAATGTGAATGAACAAAAAGGAAAACTAATGCACAATCGATCAATACACTCTTTTCATAAAAATCACGATTTTGCGACAATTTCTTTTCAAGGAAAGGAATATTTTAAGACGCTTTCATTTTCAAAGAAATGAGGAATTATGAAACTTCAACGAAAAGACTAATCATTTGCACAACATCAATCAATCGATCTTTCATGAATGAATATTTGACGACAATTCAATTTTCGAAGGAAAATACAATTTTACAACACTTTCTTTCGCTAAAGATCAATTGATAAAAAAAATAACTTTCGACTCTAGATTGAAAATGACAAAGTAAATTCATAAGAAACATTTATCAATCCTACTCTAAGTAGGGCCAAGTTAGGAGATGAAACACTATTTTCAGAGACAAGAAATCATTGACATTCAATAAATCATTCAAACAAGAGAAAATTGGTTTAAAAACTTCAGCTGCTAAATGGGAAACTGACCCTCAAGGGATCAACGCAGGCAACAGTGAGAGACTGTGTGCTGAAGTGCACTAGATCTATGTGGGAAGTGCATTGCAGCACACTGTGTCCTTCATTGGGTTGCGCTGGTGATAGTAAGCAATTTTGAAGACAATTTGGCACAGTTTTGGCTCAAATTTTAATGAAAGAAGACTGAAATTAAATCAACGACCACAAGTACAGTATGTAGAAATGTCTTAAGAGGCTAATAAGCTACTAATATGGATGATCACTCCCCAACGGAGTTGCCAATTTGTTTTGGGAAGTTTTAGTGTCTATGAATAAATTCTTAAACCCCTATACTAGTAGCTAAGTCTAGAACAACAGTGCAAAGAATTCTCTACTTTTTCTATGATCAACAGTTTAAATAAGAGGTAAATAAGCCTACCTATAGCTTTTTCTTACTCCTTATCTCCCTTGATCAATTCTGGCACTCCTCTCCGTACTTAATTCGCTTGAAGAGTACCTGCACATAGACAGAAGACAAAAACTGATCAAAGCATATGATAATGATCTATTGATTAAACATAGCATGGAATCAAGTACATGATACACATATGAAAGCATAAATGAATAACAAAAGCATATGGAAAAAGATTTGAACACTTTATTAGTAAAAGGAAGAGTTATAACCCAATTTGCTTGAATCAGCATCACTCCTCCAGTTTAATCCCATCCTCTCCTCATAACAAGAAAGACATTTTGACATCATTACAATACTTAAAATCAAATCAAGTCTCATACTAATAGCATCTCGCTATAATTCAATAATTTTCAGCCCTTGACCACTTAGATGAGTGGTCTTTTTATAGGTGAATGAAGGAAATTATGCCATAAATGGTGATAATGAATGCCCTCCCAAACTTAGAATTTAGTTCCATGGAGGAAGGGATAAAGGGATTGATGTTCCTTAACTCTCTTCCTCATCCAAATACGAGCTAAAAGGAGTAGATAGCCTTGAGAAACTTCTAGAGGTATCCAATGGATAAGGAATCTTTCAAACCCTCATGGTAATTTGCTCAAATTCGCCCAACACAGGCTAAAGAGGGCTCAAGTGCACTGCATAACACCGTCACAGTGTATGGTCTGCATTGTAGCACACCCTAATGAAGGCCTGCCTACACTACTCTTCTTAGAGGCAGTTTTTGGATGATTTTAGTCATGAAACTTCTTGGGAAGCTAGGAATTCTGATGGTTGACTTATTTGGGGCATGTAACAACTAAATTAGGGTTTGATGGGCCCTAATAATACTAATATATAGGTTGGGGTTGATGTGCCCAAATGGATCTGCAACACTTCCGCACTTATTTGATGCTCTAAGGTTGTGAAATCAACAGACTAATGTATTGATTAAATATATAAAATTGTAGTCCCTACTCAACTTGTCTTAGAATTTTTCTGGGTAGGAAGAAACACACTTTATACACAATGAGCGCCCATGGATGCCTCAAATTATATTGGTATTATCACATTTCCTCTTTGTAACTTGCTTTGATATATATCCCTGTGGTTTCCATGTGCATGCACAAAGACATAGTGCTACTGAAATCTAACTTGAATCTTATTTGATGTTTTTTGTTTGTCGAAGCAAGAGCTCAATTATTGAATCCATATATAAAATGATCGTCTCCCATCAACTTGGTTGAGTTTGTTAGTGGGTGTGAAGAAACATTCCCCATAGACAAGGAAAAAACATGGGTAGCTTAAATTAAATTACTATTATCACATTTCCTTTTCATGATTCTTTCTATTGACCATGCTTTGTTAACTATCCTCGTGTTTGTCATCCAGCGAATGAATGAAATTAAGTTGTATTAATACATACACCATAGAAGTTTTGAGAGGAAAGAAACTAAAAGGGAAGTCACATAGAGAGAGATAAACATATATTCACCCTAAGAGGGAGGAAATTAAGCGATGGAGGACTGATTACAGTCATGAGTTTTTCCCTCGTTTCTCTTGGAAAGTCTTTGTAGTCATTGATTCCTGCTGCTTTTTGCAGTCACAACCAACATAAGAGGTCAAGCAACATTCCACACTCCATAACTCACTTGATCCTAGCTTATGTTCAGAACCATATTAGAGTTAAGGTGTAGATACTGATGAAACAACAACAAAAACACGAGTCCTATAATTTTTCCACAGCGTGGCTTAGACAAGCGTTGGAAGTGGTGTTGTTTATCTATTCCATTTTGAAGGATTTGTATCCTCACATGTATATACATAGTAATAATGATGAATAATGGTTAAGTGATGCAGGAGCATTTAGCTTAACAATTTAATTGTATTCTAGTAGACATAAGGGGTCTTGTATTTTCAAGGAACTTGGATTCCTATGTATGTAATCATTAATGTTTGAGTGAGTAGGATAGGAATTAATTAGATGTTGTGAGGGTGTGTGTAAATGCTCTCGAATGAAGGAGAACATGAGTGGTTAATAATGATAAGAGAGTTAGAAGTCAATTATAACTGTTAAGGTAGTTTCATGATTCGAGGAACTAGAGAGGATTCTTAGGGATTAACTAGAGTTAGAAGTGGACTTAGAGGACATTTAGGAGTCAGTTCAGTAGATTAAGGATTTGAACCTGAATTAGTTAAACATAACCTTTCTGGTATAAATGTAAGCCTACGGGCAGAGTGTGGGAGGAGGCGGCCACTGATATTGAAGATCAGGCCTGAGAGACAGAGAGTCTTGATATGTAATCAATTGTTCATATTTATATATACAAAGGTTTATTCTAGAACTGTATAGATGTGTGAAATGAATATTGAATGATTGAATTACGTGTAAGTTGTGTATTCTGTAATAGAGGTTGTAGGCAGAGTTTAGTGGAACTATACAAAGGAGGAAAATTATTCGAAGGAATCATAATGGGTCATTTAATCCAATTAGAGATTCAAAGTAATGCTATGGAGAGGCAGTGATGTGGGAATTCACAGAGTTAAGCTTAGAGAGAGTTGAGCAGTGGAAGAGCGAAAGGTTGAAACCTTGAAGAAAAACCCGAAACCATAGAGTAAACATTGAAGAAATGAAGTAAAGTCAAAGTAAAGGGATGAATGAAGAAGCAGGTCGTCGATGCACAAGAACCGTTGGATCTTGGAGATCAATGGATGAGGATGAAGGAAATGAACGATTAGGATTAAATTGTGCAGAAGGGAATCAAGAAATGAACGGTGGAGATTAACCAGAAACATTGGTGGAAGAGGAATCTGGAGGAGCTGTCGTAGCCGTCGATGGTTGAAGATCTATGGTCATCAGGTGAAAACAAGTCTGGACATTAACCAAGAAGAAAGGCGGGTTTATAAGCGGAAGTGGTATTTCAGGTGAGGTAAAAACCATAAGTGGTAAAAAGGACTGGTCACCCAATTCCACTAACCGAGCGACACATAGCAGCGGAGGAGAGAGAGAAAACCATTTTTCGGGCTGTTATTCTCCGTGCTTGTTGTCTACCCGAAATCATTGTGAATCATCAGATCCATTGAGTGCATATTAATGGTGGAGGATTGTCAGCAAGTTTGATTGATTAGGCTAAGCAATAACTATCAGACCGAGTGCCAGATCAACGATCCTGATTTGGTCAAAGATTGGAGAAAGGAAGGAGCAATGCTACGAAAATGGCTTGGGAGTGCGGACTCGACGATAATTATAGTTGCAGGTGAATGTTTTTTGAAGTCCATTTTAAGCGCTCAGTCGGGTTTTTCCCATGTATTCTGATAGAGTTGAAGTCTTGGGTTAAAAGGTAAGTTTATATGTATTTCTATTAAAAAGGGGTATAATAGAAATAATGCGTGGATAAGGTTTATGGGTTAATTTTACACATAACCAAAGTTAAGAGTGGGAAGGTTATATATATATGCGGCTAAGGGTTAATGAAGGTTTATGAGGGTGAATGAGTCCCGCTATAAAGGAAAGGATGGATTAAGGGTTAGACTTGGTTAGTCTATAAATTGTTTGCCAGAGATTAAGAAAGGGGTCTTAACCATATTCTAAATGAAGATTTGACTCCTTAGAGAGATAAAATTCCTGGGACAAATGTGCTTATGAATTTTACATGCATACTATGGGTGTAAGAGGGGGTAACCTTGCGTCATTTTGGTATCAGAGTAGAATTGTAATTGAAACAATTGGTGTTAAAATAGAACAAAGAAATTCTATGTGAAAGAATTGAGAACAAAGTTATGTTTTAAGATGTTTATGTAGGCTAGAGGGGATCAGATTCTAATATGATAAGAAGTAGGCACATAGAGGTGATGTGTAGCAAAACTTGTAGATGCAAGAAATAGAGGACAATCCATTCAAGGTACAGGTGGGATGGTGGAAGAAGATCATGCAGAAATCTTGAAGGTGAGGTGATATGTTTTGTTTTAATTTGATTGGAGAATGTGTGTTTGTACATTGATGCACAGATAATAACCAAAGAAGGTGAGAAGGTTGCAACATCTAGAGCAAGGAGTGCCTGAATTGGTTCCAGAGGAAAGAACCAGAGAAATGCTAAAAGAATGAGCTCAAAGGAGAGAAGCTTAGTTACTATAGAGGTATTGTTGCAAATCACAAAGGCGATTCCATAGAGGATGTGGGTAGAATTGCTAAGGGATGAAAGAAGCTGGTAAGCCTTTCTAAGTGAAAGAAGAAGTGGTCAGAACCAAGTATTTCATGGTGATTATACAAGAGGACAATTGTGTTCTTGAGAAGTGCAGATGAGTTGAAGCCTAGAGGGAGCAGAGAAAAGTGCTCAAAGGAGGTTCCAGAGACAGAGAACCTAGGGCTTGCCAAAAGACCAAGTACAGAGGAAAGCTTGGTGAGGTAAGTTGCAACAAGGAGGACTTGTTATTGCAGAGGCTTTAATGCAATTCATAGTGAGTGAGTGAGGAGCTCATGAAGATAGAGGAGAAGAAGATGGCTACTAATAGTCATAACAGAGGTTTTGAGGAAGACCACAATAGAAGAAAGATGAAGGAAGAGGATGCCAAGGAAAATGAAAAGAGGATGGGTCAAGAGGAAATTGATAAACAGATTGCAGAGATGAAAGAACAACTTGATGTATTGATGATGATACTAGAGGAAAGCTAGAGACTAGGTTGGGTCTTGAGGAAGAAGCAAGTGAAGTGGCATAAGTTGTAGAGAATTCTACAATAGAGGCAAGTAAGGTGGCTAATGGAAAAACTTAGAGAAGTTGAGTTGGAAATGAAAATGGAAGTGTCCATTTGTGAAGCAAAAGAGGGTGAAGTTCTAAGTGAAGATGAAGACTTGAAGACTGAAACTTCAAGTGAGGCCAAAGGGTCACATGGTTTTAAATCTGACAATTTGTGTATATTTGCAGGTGAAACATGTAAAGAAGGACAATTTGTTGATATTGTCATAAAATAGGAAGAAGACAAGCATAATCTAAATTCTGTTATGGAAGAAGATGAGATAGATAGGTCTCATATATAGTTGGGGAAAGATACCAAGCAACCAAGTGAAGGACTTGAGGATATTGAAGAGGAGACCATCAAGGAATTTTTGATTCATAAAGAGAACTTGGAATAGCAAGGAGATATGATGGTTGAAATATCAAGTGGTACCACAGGGTCTTATGTTTTTAAGACTGATAGTTTGTCTGTGGATGTAGAACAAATGCATGAGAATATTAATGAAGATGGTGAGATAAGGATAGCTCTTAGAGAAGGTAAACAACAATATATTAAAGGAAAACTTGAAGAAGAGACTATGTTTGCTGAAAACATAGTAAATGATCGTTAGTTCACCATGATGATAGGCACAATGGAAATAACCATGGGAGATGTTAATAAGGAATAAACCTATGCAAAGGATTTAACCTTGGGAGAAAGAACATCTGATGATTGGTCACTAACAAAGGATGGTTTTGCAGAGGATGAGAAATCTTTTGAAGCCATCAAAAGTATGGAAAAGTATCTTTCAGAAGATGAATACTCTGGAGTAAAGGATAAGGGAGAATGTCTCTTGAATGAGGAAGGCAGTGACTTACTGTAGCAGAAAGAACTTAGTAATGAAACTGTTACAACACAGGGACAATTTCTTGTGGGAAAAAGAGATGAAGTTTAGTTTGAAGAACTGATATGTGAAACAGAAGTTGAAACTATTGAGCCTTGTAATTTTCAAACTGACAATTCATTTATAAATGCAGGGATTATAAGTGATGATGAAGTACTTGGGAAGTGTCATAAAGAAATTGCATTGCTGGAGTATTTGCTGGGAAATTCAGAGCATGATAGTGAGATTGCAGAGGAAGGAGTTCATTATAGTGGATAAGATAAAAAATACATCATTAGAGCAGATGGTGTGGAGGAGAGACTAGTTGATAGTCTCATGAATTCTTTTGAGAATTAAAAATAGAATACTGATGTGCTGTCAGAGGAGAAAGAAATAGAGCAACAAATTGAATTGTTGCCAAAGGAAGATAAGGCACATAAGCCTTATGTTTTTGATTTTATCAAGTGTTTTACGAGTGCAGGTCTAGTTGCAGATGCTAGATTAAATTTGGCACAGATGAGCTACCAAATAAAGATGAAAGAAGAAGGATCTATGGAAAAGTTTGATCCATGGAACAAAGATATTATACTACTAAGAAAATATGCTGGGATTGATGAACAACATAGTGTTGTATTTGAGAGGAGTCAAGTACAAAGGAAATTGGAGGACTATTTACTTTTTGAAAGTAAATTTACATATATGGAACAAAGGTTGTTTTGAACACAACAAGAGGGTAAGGACGAAAGGGTATCAGTAAGAATCCAACAACTTCAAAGAGAAGACATAAATTATCAGTTAGAAGATATACTAGATAGAGAGATCGAACTAATAAGAATGATAATGATAAAAGTTTCTCAAGATAATACAACAACAAGAAAGCAAAGGAGCAACAGAAAAAGAAGGAGAACAACAGACTGTGAGAGCATAGCTAGTGGGACAATGCAACATAAAGTATGGAAACCTAGAGAACAACAACAAAAAACAACAGAAACCAAAGAAAAATTACAGAACAAAGTATGGGATCCAGGAAGACAAAGATCAAAAAAACATGATCAGGAGATCATGATTATTTTAACCTTGGGAATCTGATGCAGGAGCATTCGGTTCAACAATTCAATTGTATTCTAGTAGACGTAGGGGGTCTTGTATTTTCAACGAATTTGGATTCCTATGTTTGTAATCATTAATGTTTGAGTGAGTAGGATAGGAATTAATTAGATTTTGTGAGGATGTTTGTAAATTCTCTCCAATGAAGGAGAACATGAGTGGTTAATATTGATGAGAGAGTTAGAAGTCAACTATAACTCTTAAGGTAGCTTCATGATTCAAGGAACTAGAGAGGATTCTTAGGGATTAACTGGAGTTAGAAGTGGACTTAGAGGACATTTAGGAGTCAGTTTAGTAGATTAAGGTTTTGAACTTGAATTAGTTCAACATAACCTTTATGGTATGAAAGTAAACCTACAGGCAGAGTGTGGGAGGAGGAGGCCACTGATATTGAAGATCAGGCGTGAGAGACAGAGAGTCTCGATATGTAATCAATTGTTCATATTTATATATACAAAGGTTTATTCAAGAACTGTATAGATGTTTGAAATGAATATTGAGTGGTTGAATTACATGTAAGTTGTGTATTCTGTAATAGAGGTTGCAGGCAGAGTTCAATGGAATTATACAGAGGAGGAAAATGATTCGAAGGAATCATAATGGGTCATTTAATACAATTAGAGATTCAAAGTAATGCTCTAGAGAGGTAGTGATGAGGGAATTCATGGAGTTAAGCTCAGAGAGAGTTGAGCAGTGGAAGATCCGAAGGTCAAAAACCTCAAACCACAGAGTAAACACTGAAGAAATGAAGTAAAGTGAAAGTAAAGGGATGAATGAGGAAGCAAGTTGTCGATGCACAAGAACCGTTGGATCTTGGAGATCAACAGACGAGGATGAAGGAAATGAATGATTAAGATTAAATCACGCAGAAGGGAATCAAGAAATAAACAATGGAGATTAACCAGAAACATTGGTGGAAGTGGAACCTGGAGGAGCTGTCGCAGCTGTCGATGGTTGAAGTTCTACGGTCATCAGGCGGGAACAAGTCCAGACATTAACCAAGAAGAAAGGCGGGTTTATAAGAGGAATTGGTATTTCAAGCGAGGTAAAAACCATAAGTGGTAAAAAGGGGTGGTCAACCGATTCCACTAACCGAGCGACATGTAGCAGTGGAGGAGAGAGAAAAAACTGTTTTTTTGGGTGGTTATTCTCCGTGCTTGTTGTCTACCCGAAATCATTATGAACCGTTAGATCCATTGAGTGTAGATCGATGGTGGAGGATTGTTGGAAAGTTTGATTGATCAGGATAAGCGAAAATTGTCGGACCGAGCGCCATATCAACAGTCCTGATTTGATTGGAGATTGGAGAAAGGAAGGAGCAGTGCTACGGAAATGGCTTGGGAGTGCAGACCTGATGATAATTATAGTTGTGGGTGAATGTTTTTTGAAGTCTAGTTTAAGAGCTCAGTCAAGTTTTTCCCATGTATTCAGATAGAGTTGAAGTCCCGGGTTAAAAGGTAAGTTTATATGTATTTCTATTAAAAAGGGGTATAATAGAAATAATGCGTGGATAAGGTTTATGGGTTAAGTTTACAGATAACCAAAGTTAAGAGTGGGAAGTTTATATATATATGCGCTAAGGTTTAATGAAGGTTTATGAGGGTGAATGAGTCCTGATAGAAAGGAAAGGATGTATTAAGGGTTAGACTTGGTTAGTCTATAAATTGTTCTGCAGAGATTAAGAAAGTGGCCTTAACCATATTCTAAATGAAGATTCGACTCCTTAGAGAGTTAGAATTCCTGGGACAAATGTGCTTATGCATTTTACATGCATACCATGGGTGTAAGCGGGGGTAACCCAGCGTCATTAAGCCAACATATGGAGGACTTGGTAAATTTGCTTGTATGCAATGTGTTGAGAGAGAGCATGTCAGAAATGAAGAAGCACAACCTATTAGTACAAATTACCCTCCATGAATTACTTCATTCCCTTGCCAATATTTCTTGTATATTTATTCATCATTATCACAAGATAAATAATCAAGTGGTGAAAGCAAAAGACCCTTGAAAAATGCATGGATGAGTTACGTATGAATGAGGACATGGAGTCCCAGCTAATGAAATGCATGTCTACATTGAAGAGAATGGTGGATAGCCTTCATCCAAGAACAACAGTGGGCACATCAATTAGTGGATTAGGAGTTGAAGAGGACATTAAGGAAGTGAGTTCCATCACCATATTTATCTACACTACACTTGTGGATACCCTTTCCTTCAAAACACCATGTATGCCTTTTATACTAGCTGCAGACTTTCTGAAAAGGAAGAATATAATGAGTCCTAACCCTCTCCCTCATTTCATTGACATCAAAAACATGAGCAACACGATGCAACACAAGGTAAAGGAATATATGGAGATGTAGAGAAAAAGGTAATCATCATTCAAGTTCCTCTTGCATGAGTTGAAAAGGGTGCATATTACACTTGGAAACCTCAACAATGTACTTGGCAAAAACATCAAGAGAAAGACGTCTAAGTCATCCTCCAACATGAAATATGCAGTCATGGACTCCATCCATGCTGCCAACATGTCCACCATAGAGTTGAATCATGCTCTCATCCACATCGATCACATAATGAATGACCTCTTCAAATTTCTTATATCTCGAGTAGGGTGTCACTCTTCAACAATCTCAATACACTCTCTCCATGATCCGATAAATGTATGGCATTACATTTAGGAGTTGTCTTTAGTACAAATTTTTGGACTTTTCAATGCTGAAATCTGGCGGAAAAATTTGAGGTGAAATATTGGTTTGTGTTTTTAAAAATGGTGTTTTGACTATATATATGGATTCAATAGCCCGGAAAACGCCTAGGGAACTTCGATTGTGTAGGGATTACCCATTAGGCTTGTGATTTCAATAAATTCCTACCAGATTTTAGAGAAATTAGATTGGAAAAACCCACCGAAAAAGCTTCCAAAAAGTCTCACTAAAGACAACTCGTTACATTGACAAGGTAAAGAGTCTAGCATGCATTCAATCATCATGCAATTATTTTTATCTCCAACACTCATGCATGATATCCCTGCACTTCCTTCCACCTATCCTAGTATTTCACCATTTTTAAGAATGTGGCAAAGTACTTTGTTTAAAATTTCCAAGGTGCTAATGGGACTCTAATAACTCTTGGATTTGAGACTAGAATTTTTGGAAATATAACATTGAAACCTCCATTAATTTGGCCTTTGTTGATAACATTGAGAAGAACTAACCTCTTGTTACATTCTTCGCACCTACACAATTTTGCATTTTCTCTTTGTAAGCTATTTGTATTATCCATATTCACAAAGGTCAGGGGTTCAAATTCCCATATTTATCTTTCACATTGAATTTATTTGTCAGAGAGAAAATGCGGAAGAGTAGAGGTGTTTCTCTGCACTTTTTCACACTCCCGAACCTCCTCACCTCTAGACACTGGAGATAGATCATTAGTACTATTAATACTTCGAGTAGTGCTTGGGTGGAAGAATTGTGTAGAGGTAGGAATAATGATAGATCGCGGAAACGATTGTGGAAACATAAGTGTTTTTGAATAACGAAAAAGTGTGGACCCCATAATGCCTTTAATTGCACCATAATATTGATAATTGCCAAAAGAGATAAAGACTATGCTGTTATGCAACTATCCCTCTTGTTATTTTAGAGTTTTACACACTTATTCAATTTTCTATAGTCTCTTTAAAGTTTGAATATCTCACCATGTTTTTGATACAACTTTTTATTGAGTTAAAGATATTTTTAATTTTTATTTATTTATTTTTGCACTTCCTAGTGGCCTATTTAAATCATCTATTCTTCTCTTCTTTAAAAGAGGTTTGGTAAATATGAAAGTTCAAGTGACTAATATATTTATGTATATCCATTTTGATTTTGTTTTTTTATTAAATAAGAGAAGTGATATTTGTATTAGAAAATTTTTATAGTTATACATGGTAAAAATAAATATAAAAAACTATCTAGGGAGACATTTTAGGAAATGTCCAAAGTTTACGACTAGAACATTTTAAGACAAAAAAACAATCCTTAAAAAAGGATTTACGTAAGCTACTATGATTGTAAATTTGCACAAACACTCTTAATAACAAAGGAAAATTTAATCATGACTATAATTTTCTTCTATTTCCTTTCATTTTTCATAGAATCATAATCCACATTCAACATTTTCACACCCTCTTTTTTCTACTGATTGTTTCCTCTTTAGTCACACTGAAAGGCTTCCTAGGTTGGAGTGATCCTAGTAGATTAAAATGTATATTTGAATTCAGATTTTATTCTACAATATATTCGGCTTTTAGTTACTTCATCATAGTTAACTTTCATTTCACCTTTTCATTGAATCTTTAATTTAGTTTAATATTATCAAACAATATTTATAATAGAAGCAATATTAGAATTGAAATATTTCAAAAAATAATATTTTTTGGGAAAATGTAGGAATGATCTAGGTGGCTCTAGAAACACTCAGAATTTATAAGTGGCTCAGAATAGCTCAAAAATAAAAGTTCTTGGATTTTAGACAAACTAGGACCAAATTGTACTACTTATCATCCTGATTCCAACGACATAAATGACACTCAAATCCGAGTTCGTATGCTTAAGATATTCGTGGTAAAAGTTTAGGTAAAACTAGGCCAAGTGGAAATGACTAATGAGGCAAAAATTTGGAAAATGATCAGTGCACAGAATCCAACAGTCAGAAAGGATGAATTTGTTGCCTACTTCATTTTCTCAGTGACCCTTAAAAAATGGTCATAAAAATTTCGCTAGTAGGTTATATAAAAATTGAAAAAAATATAAAAAGGGTGGCAGGCTGCCACCCCCACCACACTCGCCACCCCTGCCACCCCCAAACTATATCATACCATATATGACAACCACGGTTGAGACATATTAAAATGGAAAAATATTGTGTGGGAATGGCAGGGTTTGAACCTGCAATGGCTAGGTAGCTGACCCATCCGATGCG
This sequence comes from Pinus taeda, assembly GCA_000404065.3. Classification (NCBI taxonomy): domain Eukaryota; kingdom Viridiplantae; phylum Streptophyta; class Pinopsida; order Pinales; family Pinaceae; genus Pinus; species Pinus taeda. Next base: position 186,210 of record APFE030553343.1, read on the forward strand.
ACTGTCCCATAACCACTCAACAGTCAAAGAAAATCACCACTCAAAAATTTTATATGTGTAATGGTTAACAACCCGCCACATAATTTTTAAATATAAAAGCAATGCACCATATAGGGGAGGCCCACAGGTTTGACTGAAGGACCTCCACCAACTAAATATATCCATCCACCAATGGCCCAATGGGTTTGACCTTATTAACTTTACTCGTGAAAATATTTAAAAATCCATTTTAACCATTCAGCTTGGGGAATCGAGTAGGAAAAGCAGAATAGTGTGCCCAAGGATAGAAGTAGGAGCTTGACATATATTACGAGACATTGTATATTTCAGGGGAATATTCCCTCAAATATCCCACAAAATATTCTCATGCAGATTCTTGGAGGAATCTAAAAGATTCCCTAGAGGGTGATTTTTCACAATGACAAAATCATGCCAAGTTCATACTCAAATGATTTAGAATTTCACATGGAACGTGATGGTGTGGTTCATTTCCCCATCCGAGCAACAAAATTTGAGGGGGTTTCCTTATTAAATGGGTTTCCTTATTAAGGGGGTTTCCTTATTAAATGGGTTTTTACTACCTTCTTTTGGTGTGTTTTTCCCTCTTGCCTCAAGATGAGTGGCTTCCACACTCACATCATCTAGATTATTGGGAATAAAGATTAAGATAGTATGCCTAAGTTATCTATGTAAACCCCCTATGTACTTCAACAATGTGTCCTGTGATTGCAAATTTACACCTAACATCAAAGACCTTTTTTTTGAATTTTTGGGTGTAATCTTGTACATTTTGACCTTTAAGCTGTCTAAAATTCTACCAATTCATGATGGATTTCTGCATATAAGATAGAGGGTAGAATTTTCTTTTGTTTTTAGCAATGAAATCATTCCAAGAAATTGAGATCTTACTGTGTTTTTTAATCTCCTCTTGGGTCTTTGATTCCCACCATACCAGTGTTGCACCCTCCATTCTCAAGGAAGCTAATTGAATCTTTATGTCATCCTCTTGAAGGTTTTGAATCTTGCAATAGACCTCCAACTAATGAATCCAATTAGCAAGCTTCTCTGCATTCACTTCACCATTCTACATGGGCAACCCAAAGTTAACATCAAGTTTTAAAAAAGGTGATTTACTAGTTCCTTTTGAAGTATGATGATGAGTATGAGTAAGGGTTGTGTTAGTGGAAGAGGGTGAAGATGCTTATGAAAAATAAGATGAAGAAGATGGTGGAGAGGGTGGATGTTTGTCTCCATTTACATTACCTACTTTTCCATTACCTCCTCCTAAAGAGTCTTCTCCTTTGGGTGGTTTGGAACTTCCCCCTTGCAACCTGGTATTCCTCTCTTCATAAAGGACCTTTACCATCTCTGTCATATCAAAGAAAGCCTTTCTGAAGGTCTTCTAATATTCTGTCATGTTTGTAGGTTCTCCTTCATGAAACATAATCTCTTGAGTCTCAACCACAACTCGAGGCTAATCTAGTGTTGGAGATTGTGGCAACCTTGCTCTCCTTCCCCTTGATCCAACTTCAGGGCTTCCAACTAGCTTCCCTTCCCCTCTTTTCAGTTTTAACCTTGTAAGCATGACATAAACTTGCAAACAGTTAAATCCTTCTTTTACAAAGAAAACCTAGTGCTCTGATATGAAAATGATTTGATTTAGAATATTAGATTGTAGTGCTAATATCCTCCTTATATTATAAACTAAATGTTTTCATTGTGCTTAAAGATTCATGATTTTTTGCAAGTGAAATGAAGAGTTTTTATGTTAATTTAATGAGAAATTTAACATAAATAAGAAACTTAACAGTAGCATAAACATGTACAGAACATCATCAAAAACACATTACAACAAACTCATGATAAAGGAGTTCACTCTTCCTGGGCCACGTCTCCTTGGTCCAGCTTCCAATGCCTTGGGCTTCTCTATTATGCTCAAAAGTGTAAAAATATGTATTTACAATGCTCCAATTCTTCTGAAACCTGCTCCAATAAGTCCAGAATACTAAAAAATGGTGATCTAGCCTCTTTCTTCATCCAGTGTTGTGGAAAACTAAAGAAGTTATGACTTCTCCTTATTTTCCCAATATTTGCTCCATAAATTGCCCCATTTCCGGCATGATCCTACAAATTATCTCCCAAAAGCACTAACTGAGTGAAAATTTTGCCATGTGGTGGTTCATAATTAGTTGGCACCTATTGTCCCATAGAAAATTGCAATTGGCAGAAAACTGGCAGTCTTATGGTCTGTAAATGTGGCAGGGGGATGTGCGATTGCAATATGGTGAACTTGACGGTACTATTAATTGTAACCCTTAATCTCATCGCATTAGGGATCCCTTTTCAAATTGCAATTGGTTGAGAACTGACGGGTAACATAATGTGGGATGTTACCTTCTGTGGTGTGCGATTGCGATCTGCGATTGTTATTATGGCATCGCAACCCAAGAATGCTGGGGCTGATTTCTACAATGCCTTCCTTGTTGTGAAGTGCGATTGTGATATATCGCATTATAACCCGACCTTGCTTGGGGCCGATTCTTTAACATGAGGACCTCTACCTTTTGTGAAGTGCGATTGCGATTTATCGCATAACAACCCTGACTTGCTTTGGGCTGATTCTTTAACACGACCTGCCTACGATATGAAATTTGTGAAATGCCTAAGCCAATGGCATCCTGCCACTTGGTGCTTCCCCATTCACTAAAGGGCCTTTCCACATCATCTTTTCCTCCCATTTGTTCATGTCAAACCTGAACTTTGAATTGCTCTAACTTCTTCATACGAGCTCAGATTCAAGTGCCGTTCACACCATCAGAATCAGAATGACAAGCTCTTCGATATGAAGCTAAGTTTATTGAGATTCTGACACTCTGATTTTTGAGCTTAATTTTGAGCACCTGGTCACAAAATGATGTGGATTTTATAGTCTTTTTTCATGGAATTTCATAAGGAGCACAATGGTATGCTTATAATTTTCATTAGAGTAATGGATTTTTCAGCCATCTCCAGGAAGGAATTTTTGGGTGAATGTACAAGATTCACAAGCTGTAAGAAAGGGGCCAAGTTTATAGTTGTTTGACATGATTTCACACCAATTGAATGATGCAGTCCATTTTGCCAGCATAGCTTCACATTTTTATGCCATCCCTGAAAGTGGAGGTAAATGATGCAGTGATGCCATGTCTTTCTTCTGATTTGCTCAAATGATGTTTTTGTTGTTAAGATCCTTGTTACCATTATGTTGAAGGATACTTGTATGCCACGTCGTGTGAGAATTTATTAGCTTGTCATGCTAAAGAAGGACCCATATGAGTGAGAGTTCCTATAGGAGAATGTCTCGTAGAGAGACATGCCACTCAGGTTGAGGGAATTTATCCTTGTAATGACAAAGAATATACCATGTACATCATCATCATTTTATAGCATTTAATGAAGCAACCTCCCCACTCTTGACACCGGGACCGAAGATGTAATGCACACTTGGTGAAATCCATTATCCACGTGTGTTATTTGATTTGATGGTTGTCATTATGTTTCATCTTCTTTAAAGCACGCACATGTCTTTTTTCATACTCTTTCACATGCAGTTCTACCAACATCACAAAAGTAAAAGATCTTGACTAATTCCGGTAGATGAGAGACTCGTATCCAGGAAACACATCAAACTTTGAACTTGGGCCTAAAATTTGTTTATTTTTTAAATTAGAATGCAAACTTAATGAATGTTTTATTTCAATGCAGGTCATATTTATAGATCATGCATTTAAAAAAGTGTCAATGTTATGATAAGTGATTTGAGGACCAAATGTGGGGTTTAACTACTCTGTGGTTTTCGGTTTTAGACCAAAGGGTTGGGCCCTTTTAAGGGCATATTTGATTTGATTTGGTTTTAGTTCCTCTTAGAGTTTGGAGAGGTGAAAGTTTTTAATACAATTGTTTAGCCCTTTTATAATACATTATAGGGAGATCATTAGGCAGAGACAATGGTTCTTGGATAAATTGTCATCTTCTTTAAATCATGTCTCCTCAAATTTCAATGCAATCTCCTCAGCCCTAGTTTGGTTGAGATTGTTGATTCTCCACATGTACTTGTGGAAAGAGTTGATAGGTGATATTTTAGGGGAAAAAGTTAGAAACACTAACAAAAATTGATGGTTTGAATCACATAGCATCTTTGTGCACACTAAAAAATAAGGTTCATTTAAAGAGTCAAAATTTTCTTAGTTCCTCATTTACATTGAATGGATTTTAAATAATAAAACCTAATCAACATAAATTTTAGCCAAAATAAAATTGATCCAATTTAATTTTCCAAGTCTATTTATTTAGTTACCATGTTATACCTATAATGTTGATCCCAAAGGCATCCCACTCCCCTTCTTTCTTGTTGGTTTGATTTTCAATGAGATCTAAATCCTCAAGGTTGTGCTTAACCTTGTTGTGGAAAGAACACAATTTCCTTTAACCAATATTGTGTTGGAAATAATACTGAGAGGGGGGGGGGGGGGGGTGGTGACTCAGTATTAGTTTAACTCAATAATCTTTTATTTTTATACTCAAATTGTATACGCTACTTCCATGTCGGTAACCCGCTTGTACACACAACTGTGCTTAAGTAAACAAGCATATATCCATTAAACTAAGGATTCAGTTAATTCATCATATGTTGATCTTTAATATGTGCATCAATACTTTATTAAACATTAAATAGTAACGTATGCAGTTAATAACAGAGTGGACCATCACACATAAGCAACACACATGAACACCAAGATTTAAGGTGGAAACCCAATGTGGGTGAAAACCACCTGCTGCTGTCATCTATGTATTCTTTTAATAATAAGAAAATCTGTTTACAACGTTGTATTGGTGCAGACTTATACCAGTACGCAGGCTTCTACCTGCAGAAGGCTACAACCTTCTCTCATTCTCTAGCTTCTACTGGGAGGGAGCTACAACCCCCTATCTCTTGTACTAGCCACTATGTTTACTAGTACATAGGCACTGACCTATAGAAGCCTATAACCTTCTCTCTTCCTCCAGGACTTCGTTTCATAAATTTTCAGACTGGATACTCCTGGAACACAACATCATATAATTTGAAGGCCACGTTTCATCCAATTTTCATACTGGACCCATCAACAACATTGAAGCTCAAATCAATCACCACTGCAATACAACCATCAACTATATCTGCATCAACCAATCAATGGAACTCAATCATTACTTTCTGAATCAACCAAACTCAATCAATCACTGACAACCTTTGAACCTTAGACACAACTGAATCAACCATTAATTCATACTTTAATCAACTTCAACAAATCAATTAGAACAGAGAGATCACTGTAGCCAGTACATAAGTTTGTACCTAGAACACTGCATCATTAATCAGAACCAACTGTAACCTCAAAACCATGCATCAGAGTGTATACGCAACTTGGAAGAGCCGAACCAGTGTGTATACACAACTTCATCAAAGCGAACCAACGTATAGATCTGCAAATGTTTTCTTATAACTTTGTTGCACTTCCCGACTTCAGACATACACGGATCATCACATATAAAGGATAATGCATGTGTTAGCAACTATATTTAGCCCATCATATCACATAATGGTAAGTCATTATGATCCTAATCCATTATTAGATCTCATCCATCATCACTGAAGCAAATCAAAATCAATCAATCTGAACGCTATTAATAGAATGCAGTTACTAAAACATAAAGCAAAACCCAAAACTCTGCATCAACAATCATAACTAATTGTAACTTCAAACATCATAGTTCATAAGGTATACGCTACTTTGATGTGTCGAACCTACGTGTATACACATTTTTACCAAATTCAACTAGCGTATACATCTGTAAATATTCATTCATAATATTGCAGCTATTCCAGACTTCAGCTATGCCCAGGTCATAATATTTATAGAACAACACATGCATGAGTATAAAAAATGATCAAACCATATAAATATAATTCATTTCAAGCCTTAAGATCCCGATCTATCATTAGATCTTGTCCTCCATCAACCGCTAAGGTTCCTCCTTGGCTTAGATCAAGCAGAACATCATAAACCCATAACCTGCATACTAGATCTCACACTTTATCAAATATTCGATGCTTGTCCACACTGGCCTAATGATCTTCTCCTACTTATATAGTCAATACCATGGACCAAAACCACTTAGGACCAATACCTTGGATCAAATACCTAGGGTCAATACCTCAGATTAGATACCTTGGACCAATAGCATGGATCAAAATACCATGGACCAAATAATTCAGACCAAAAACTTAGTTTTCCAGGGTATACATGCTTTTCCTTCTGTGAAAGTGCATGTGTACGCTATACGCTCCTTTTGTTATATTAACCTGCGTGTATACACAGCTTGGTTAAGGTGAACCTGCGTCTACGCATCTTCTTCATTCTGTGAAGATTGATCTATAATTCTTTGTTGTTTACCTGCTATAATGTGATCTTTCATCTGAGTGAGTTGCCTTCTGAACTAATTCCTTGAAGCTGCCTTGCATTTCATCACATCTATAAATAATACTGCCATGCATTCTGTCACATCTAATATCTCTTATGTAGATTCATCTAGTTACCATGTATGTTATGAAACCAGCTCACAGAAAGATAGAAAAGATATATCAACGCCTTAGAATTCAGCCTCTTCGAGGGGGAAACCTCCTTTGCATTACACAAATGAACAATTCTTTGATGATACAAATTACAAGAATTCCTTTCTATATAAAGGAGTGTAAGGGGTCATAATATAATCAGGGCCAACATAACAATAATAATGTAAGGGCACAATAATAACAATAGTGGGCTTCTATGTGGCACAATAATAACAATATGGGGACTACATGGGTACAAACAATATAATAAGGGGGTTGTACTAATAATAATAAGGGGTTACACTAGTAGTATAGGGGCCTAACATGCCCCTCTCCTTCAAAAAATGTTGTCCTCAACACTTGAGTAGTTCTTGATGCTCTTGTATAAAATTCTTGTTCTTCCATGTGAAATCTTCAACAAGTAAGTTCTTCCACTTGATGAGATGCTTTGAAATTGATCAATTTCGTAGCTGTCGACTTTTTGGATCTGTAAATGCTTCAGGTTCCAATATGATTTTTCCTTCCTTGTCAAGTTCTGGCAATATTGTTGGAACTGGGATATTCGGAAACTTTTGAATGAGTTCCCACCTTGCTTCACCATTCTTCCATTCATACCTTCCTTTGTTTATCAAATATGGTTGGATAATTGTACCAACCTCTACCATTCTTGTAACCATATGTTCAATCTCACTCCTTTGGGCATATGGATATCTATAAGGCTTGACGTTTGGAGGAACACATCTTGAAATAAAATGAATAGCATGATCATGATCACGAATATGTGGGAGACCTTTGGGAGTCTCAAATACCTTGGAATGATTGTCCAATACTTTTTGGAGATCTAGAGAAATACATGATTTTGATGTGTGAATAGTTAGCAAACATAATTGTGCAATTTTGCCTCGTTGATCTTTCTTTAGAAGCTTTTTCATTCCGTGAGAGTTGATTATCTTTCCTGGTTTCCTTATGATACCCCTTAATTCAACTTCCTTTCCTTTTGAAGAAAATTTCATAAAACGTTCTTGAAAATTAAAAGTTATTGTACCTAAGGATTGTAGCCATTGGACTCCTAGTACAACATCAGCACCACCCATTGGAACAAAAAACTTTGGGCTATTCAATACATATTATCCCATTGATATCTTGATATTATGGCACTTTCCAGAGCAATTCATGGTTCCTCCGCTTACAACCGTCACTCGACACTTTGGTGCTAGATCTAGGAAGCAATTCAAGTCCTTGGCTATGTTACAATTAATAAAATTATGGGTACTACCCGAATCAATCAACACTATTACCTTTTTCTTCTTGATATGTCCTTCTATATTTATAGTTTGAGGAGTGCTAATTCCGATGAATGCATTACAAGATATGGTCGAATTCATTTCTTCTTTCTCTGGGCTTGGTTCCTGGTGAGTATCCTTTTCTTTTGATGTTTCTTGATACTTTTCTTCCTAAACCTTCTTCTTCTTGATATGTCCTTCTATCTTGAGAGTTTGGGAAGTGGTAATTTCTTCCAATGCTTTACAAGATATGGTTGGATTCATTTCCTGATGCTTGATGCAATCTTTCACTTCTTGAACATTTTTCTTCTTGATTTGTCCTTCTATCTTGATAGTTTAAGGAGTGGTAATTCTGGCCAATGCATTACAAGATGTGGTTGGATTCATTTCTTCTTTCTCGATGTGATCTTTCACTTCTTGAACCTTTTTCTTCTTGATATGTCCTTCTATCTTGAGAGTTTGAGGAGTGGTAATTCTTGCCAATGCTTTACAAGACATGGTCAGGTTCATTTCTTCTTTCTCTGGGGTTGGGTCCTGGTGCATATCCTCTTATTTTGATGTTTCTTGATCCTTTTCTTCCTCCTCTTCATACTCTATTTAAAATAATTTATTCTCATCACACTTATAACCTTTAGTGCATTTGCTATCACAATTGTAACAAAGCCTTTTTTTTTTATTTTTTCTTCCAATTGTTGTGGTGTAACCCTTGTAGGTTGTGAAAGGCTAGGAGAAATAACACTTCCATTATTATAGTTGTGAGGGGTAGACTTCCTTGTTGCCATAATTTTACTTTCCACTTTGTAACAAAGCCCTTTTTCTCTTTCCAATTGTTGTGGTGTTGCTCTAAAGAAGGTGTTGCTCTTTGTATCCTCATAATGTGCTATCATTTCCTCTGTGAAAATTGACCACGTAACAAGTTGTTTACGAGGAAAAAGCCATTTATATCATAAAAATTGATCTGGTTCTAAATATGAATATGCAATACATACCTTTTGTAAAAATGGTACACCATGTAGATCAAAATATTGCTCCACTTGAAGTACCCAATTTACCATATCCTTGCCATCAAACTTGCTCATATCGCCTTTTCTTGATTTAGGAGCTTGATCTTGAAATTACTATAACTCTGTAATTTCAGTTCTTCCAGTTCTGAAATTACGATCTGTAGTAGCACTCTACGTCCTCTTTCCAATGCCACCAGTCTAATTGAATTTAGATTCTCCAAGAAAGAGTTATGCACAATCTCCCAAGATGACCTTATTATATACCTTTTTCAGAAGAGTGAACTTGTATGAAGTTCCACGTGTCACTGTGTTAACCTCAGGATCTAAAAAACATATACAGGAAACTACAAACCGTCCTCTTTCTGTAACTTCTGACGAAATTTCTATATGATGCTCAAAACAAATGTTATGATGATCTTCCCTACATCACTTGTTTGGAATGTAATTCGGGAGTCTACAAAAAGGCCAACTTCCTCAGATCATATCTCTGCAAATATAGTGTGAAAAGCTCTAAAATTCGGACCTAAGCTTCAGAACGCTTTCAACCCAAATGGTATTGTTTGTTAGTGTTTTAAATGTCGCAGAAAATTTTTATAGCGCAAATGCCATGATGACCTATTTGGAGCAGCGAAACCCTAGAATCCAAACCTTTGATACCAAATGTTATGAAACTAGCTCATGAAAAGATAGAAAAGATAGATCAATGCCTTAGAATTTAGCCTCTTCAAGGGGGCAACCTCCTTTACATTACGCAAATGAAAAATTCTTTGATGATACAAATGACAAGACCTCCTTTCTATATATAGGAGTCTAAGGGGTCATACTATAATCAGAGCTAACATAACAATAATAATGTAAGGGCACAATAAGAACAATAGTGGGCTTCTATGGGGCACAATAATAACAATATGGGGAGTACATGGGTACAACAATATAATAAGGGGGTTGTACTAATAACAATAAGGAGTTACACTAGTAGTATGGGGGCCTAACAATGTACAAGTGAGTTTTTTTCCTACAAGTGGGTTTCCATCAAGTACAACACATACAACATAATACCAACAATTTCCCCCTTTGGACTTGATGGCAACAACAACCACACCAAGTCCCTCTCCCCCTTTGAGATCAAGGGCAAAGGGTCATGCTCCCCTTGAGTGCATTCTGAATTCTTTAATTGAAATCCCCCTTTGTTCATGCTGAGATGTACTGTATCATCCATGCTCCCCCTAAGCACATGTAGAGTCTACAAATATTTTCAAGAAAAATAACATGACTCTATAACTCAACTATGTGAGTTTGACCTTCCTATCAACAATGACTCATACATACATACATTCTCCCAATCAAGTGGGGTTATACTAAACTTGATTCATCCACCTAACCAAGTGGGGATATACCAATTGTTTATACATGACTAAACTATTACATCATCCTTCCCATGCATACTAGGGGTAGAAATTGCATCATATGACCAAAAGGGACTCATCAAAAGACTACAACAAACAGAGACAAATTATTACATCATGGGTCTTGATATGACATTTACATTGAATGATATTTATAATAGAGACCAAATATCCAAACAAGACCATGATAGTCATCAACAAATATCATACACCATGTATGATCTGCTCCATAAGCATCTGTCAACAACATCCATACCAACAACCTGTATATGTCCATGTTAGTGTAAATATCATCAACCTGTGACAAAGTATGTCAACATATAGATATCAACTCATCCTATTGATCTCATCAAGATCAACTTGCTTCATTTCCTTCCTTGAATCAACTTAGCATAGGTCATATCTCCAAGTAGTAACAAAATCATTCACACCATATCATATGTGAAAACACCGTAGTCATTGCATGATCTTTCCCATCATCATCAAGAATTGCATGATCTTTCCACAAGTACCTTCAATATATCAACCATGTATCATCACTAGGGAACATCCCACATCTGATAAGCATCAACCATGATAATCAATATATGTGAGTATCAACCTATCATCATAAGGTAAGAACTCATCATCATTATGTGACTAAGTAAGCCATGTCTTCAAATATCCATGTCTTCAAATAGTTGTCTTCACGAGACCTATAATAACAACATTCTCTTGGCCAACCAACAATATTTGTCAATATGCAACTTAAGTAATCATCCAAGTATCTAGCATAGAAAAATGTATCTAGCAAACCATGAGCTCATGGTCATTTGTAAAGATTTCTTGATATCATCAACAACAATCCTCAACCATGTGAGAGCCAAGAACTATAGAAATCATAGCTATACATATGAACTTTATGCATCTTTGAAGGTATGACAACAACAACATACAGTTAATGAGTGGCTCATCATCAAATAATGAAATTGTGTACTCAAGCTTTGTACTTCTCTTTGTCCTTATGAAGATCATCATGTAAGCCACATATATGTACTATATGCATCATCAAACTGTCATCCAAAAACATCCATAAATATGATCTGAACACCAACTATGTGACCCCAAGAATCATATGATATTTTATCATGGGAAACTCATAACCATAACATAGCAAGATGTATCATTTAGCCATTTAAGCATTATCATCATTGATTGGGTACCAAAGACTTCTAAACATAATGCCAACAATGCTTTTATTAGAAGCATAGCATGTTCACCCCCTAAACCTGTTCCACCTGTTCACTGTCAGATCTGATCATTGCATATATTAGTAAGAAGTATCAAGGCATCATTATAAATTAGATATACATCAAGTTATCAACAACTAGTGAGGATCAAAAAACACTTCTAAATAACATCCATAGATTGTAGTCATCTATCATCACGATAGAAAAGATAACTGATAGTTGTCTGAACCATATCAAATTAGTTTTTCTGAGTCTATCCCACTGCATTGTTCTCAAACCTAAATATACACGACTGTGCAGCTTCGAACTCGCATATATACATGACTTGTCTTCATGAAACTTTTGTATGAGATTTAGAACAATGAAGTTTCATGCTTTCAGCTTCCCCTGAGTTTTTCATGTTTGTACACTGTGCCATGCCACATTTTTTTGGCTGTACTTCTTTCTTCTTCCATATCTTTGAGAGTGATGATGTTTTCTCCTTTTGGTATGGTGTCCGAAATTTTCCCCTGCATTCCTTTTGCTATATGTCCAAATTTGTTACATGCATAACATCTTACATGTTTCATATTTCTTCTATAGTAGTCAATGGATTTGTGACCAAACATATTGCAAGAAAAACAATATCCCTTAAAGTACCTGGGAGCTAATGATCTTTCTATGTGACGGTTTTGAACCATTATACTTCTCCATATCACTGCAACATGTCCAAGATTATGACATATAAAACACTCAACATTATTCTTTTGAGGAAATAACTGACTATCACTTCCATAGTTAGGAGTAAAAGATTTTCTTTGAATATTTTCTTTCCTTGGTTGTTGATGGGATTGACCTCTAATCTCCTTGTTGAGAATTTCAGGTTTTACATTAGAGTTCCTTGCCTTAGCTTGTGAGCTAGATTCACCTTCAATAGATTCATGGAAACCAAGACTAGATTTGACGGTAGGAGACCTTTGACTACTAAGAATATCATCCAAAATCTTAGTACTATCTTGAAATAATAAAAGCTTATCCTTTTCTTCTAATTTACCTTTTAGTATATTTACCTCAACCTGATATTGCTCTTCCTTTTCAAGATACTGCTTCTTCATGATTTCTTCAGCTTTTCTTCCTTCTTCCACTTTTTTCCTTAATTCAAGTACTTCGTTTTCTTGTTCTTCAAGAGCTTGGAGTAGTTCTTCATTCTTCTTATTTGATTTTTCAAGATCTTATTTTAGAGATAGGATCTTAGGTTCAAGACTTTCATAGTAACTGGAACTATCTTTGAGTTTCTTGATTATTGTGCTCCTTTTATTTACTTCATTTCTTAATGATGTCACTTCATCCTGCAGCTTTTGACATTGATCTTCCTTTTCCTTGTTTCCTTCCTCTAGTTGAGCTTTTAGATTGGTAGCTTCTTCTTTGAAGGCACATTTCCTTTGTCCAATAGATCTTGTTGATCTCTAATTTTGTTTGTAAGCCTTTTAAATTCTGCCTCTATTTGATATCTTTCTTTCTCACCCATAAGAGCAAATTCAATTGTTTTGCTTCAAATGGATGGAGAAATGTATCACTAGAGGATAACAAATTCATACCTGATAGTTCTTTTGCTTGTTCATCTTCATTCTGAGGTGATTCTGAATATGAAGAGTTGCTTCCACATAATTCCCAATCTATTCTCGCAGTGTCATAGTTCCTTTGAGATGTCTTCTTCTTCTGAGGTGCTTTCTTCTTTAGCTTCTTTCCCATTGTTCTATGGATCTCCTTCAAGTGATCAAGCGTCTACCAAAGGACCTGCTCTGATACCAATTGTTGGATATAATACTAAGAGGAGGTGGGGGGGGGGGGGGGGGGGGAGTCAGTATTAGTCAAGTCAACAGTCTTTTTATTTTCATACTCAAATTTGTATATGCTACTTCCATGTGGGTAACCCGTGTGTACACACAAATGTGCTTAAGGAAACAAGCGTATATCCAACAAACTAATGATTTAGTTAATTCATCATATGTTGATCTTTGATCTATGCATTGGTACTTTATTAAACATTAAATAGTAACCATATGTAGTTAATAATAAAGTGAACCATCACACATAAGCAACACACATGAACACCAAGATTTAAGGTGGAAACCCAATGTGGGTAAAAACTACCTGCTGCTATCATTTTTATCTTATTTTAATAATAAAAAAATATGTTTACAACATTTTACTGGTGCAGACTCATACCAGTATGCAAGCTTCTACTTACAGAAGGCTACAATCTTCTCTCGTTCTCCAGCTTCTACTGGAAGGGAGCTACAACCCCCTAGCTCTTGTACTAGCCGATATGTTTACTAGTATGTAGGAGCCAACCTACAAAAGCCTACAACCTTCTCTCTTCCTCCAGGGACCTCGTTTCATAAATTTTCAGACTGGATACTCTTGGAACACAACACCATAATCTGAAGGCCACTTTTCATCCAATTTTCATACTGGACCCATCAACAACATTGAAGCTCAAATAAATCACCGCTACAATACAACCATCATCTATATCTACATTAACCAATCAATGAAACTCCATAATTACTTTCTTAATCAACCAAACTCAATCAATCACTGACAACCTCTGAACCTCTGACACAACTGAATCAACCATTCATTCATACTTTAATCAACTTCAACAAATCAACTGGAATAGAGAGATCACTATAGCCAGTACACATATTTGTACCTAGAACACTGCATCGTTAATCAAAACCAGCTGTAACCTCAAAACCATGCATCAAAGTGTATATGTAACTTGGAAGAGACGAACGAGCATGTATACACAACTTCATCAAAGTGAACCAATGTATAGATATTCAAATACTTACTTATAACTTCGCTGCACTTCCCAACTTCAGACAAACCTAGATAATCACATATAAAGGATAATACATGTGTTAGCAACCAGATCTAGCCCATCAAATCACATAATGGTAATTTAATCCATTATTAGATCTCATCCATCATCACTGAAGCAAATCACAATCAATCAATCTGAACGTTGTTACTAGAATGCAGTTTCCAGAACATAAAGCAAAACCCAAAACTCTGCATCAACAACCACAACTAATTGTAACTTCAAACATCATAGTTCATAAGGTATACGCTACTTTGATGTGTCGATCCTACGTGTATACACGCTTTTACCAAATTCAACCAGTGTATACATCTGTAAATATTCATTCATAATATTGCAGCTATTCCAAACTTCACTTATACCTAGATCATACTATTTACAAAACAACACATGCATCAGTATAAAACATGATCAAACCATATAAAGATAATTCATTTCAAGCCTTAAGATCCCGATCTATCATTAGATCTTGTCCTCCATCAACTGCTAAGGTTCCTCCTTGGCTCAGATCAAGCAGAGCATCATAAACCCATAAACTGCATATTGGATCTCACACATTATCAAATATTCGATGCTTGTCCACACTGGCCTAATGATCTTCTCCTCCTTATATAGTTTTAGGCCTTTCTCAATACCATGGACCAAAACCACTTAGGACCAATACCTTGGATCAAATACCTAGGGTCAATACCTTGGACCAGATACCTTCAACCAATAGCATGGATCAAAATTCCGTGGACTAAATACTTCAGACCAAAAACTTAGTTTGCCAAGGTATACACACTTTTCCTTCTGTGAAAGTGCGTGTGTACGCTATACGCTTATTTTGTTCTGTTAACCTGCATGTATATGCATCTTGGTCAAGGTGAACTTGTGTATACCCCTCTTTCTTCATTTTGTGAAGACTGATTTGTAATTCTTTGCTGTTTACCTACTATACATTGATTTTTCATCTGCGTGAGTTGCCTTCTAAACTGATTCCTTGAAGCTGCCCTGCATTTCATCACATCTATAAATACTACTACCATGCATTCTGAGACACATGATATCTCTTCAGTAGATTCATTTGGTTACCATGTACAAGTGAGTTGTTCTGCTACAAGTGGGTTGCCATCAAGTACAACACATACATCATAATGCCAACATATTGTGCATATGGGTCCATAACTCTACCATTAACACACTCCATCTTCATATGTGACCATTCTTCAACCCACATGTAGACAAAATTTTGACTAGCCTTAGCTATATGGATTTGAAATGGATCAAGCCCATAAGAGCAGGTGGTGTGACCTCGCACTAACTCAATAGTCACTATGATAAATATAATTGAGATTTTTGACTTTCCATGGGATAAAAAAGATTACTAACCATGAAGTTTTAAGGCTTCATGTGCTTACCTCATTTTTGTCATGTGACTACCTCATATAAATTTGAGTGATAGAGGAGGGACTCAACCTAATCAGATGTGTAAGGCAGGGTTCTTTGTTGTGTTATTATTTTAACTGAAACATGTGGTAACAAAGGTTAGAGCCCTCATCGTTACATGGAACCAACAACCATTGAGAGAATTTCCATCTATCAAATTTGTTAATCGACAGGACCACTTGTTGTACTTTCATAATAGGGTGGTGGTGGAAGACCAATTGGTGCAATAGATGTAAAGTTTCTCTTATATTTGGGTTTTCAATTGACTAGACCACCCATCATTTATTAGATCGACCCTTTTCTATGTGCAACCCTTGTTATCGAGCGACCTCCTTTAAATGACATGATCACAGGAGCACCTAGATGTACACCCCAATAGAATGGTAGGGCCTCCCACATCTATTGTGAGTTAACAACGGGGGCGAGAATATTGGAAACCACCCTGTAATACCACCATGTTATGTGGACAACCGAGATATATTACTAGCTCTCATACTCATTCCATTAAACTGCTATGGCACCCCCTGTAGAAACCAATCTCGTTTTTCTAGGACTTAAAGGAAGGACAACATGTTGGGATGGAACCACACTTCTATTATGGAAGAACTTCATGTCAGGGGTGGTACCTTGTATTGGGAGGGGAACCTCTTGTCATCTCCAAGTCTTGGTTCCATGAAATGGAATGAATCTTGACATTTATTCAGATTGGAGTTATCTCAAGAGTCAAAGCCCGAGAACTTAACAAAGATCTTGGTGTCATGTTAACTAGTGTGAAATTGGAAATCACAACTTATCCCAAAATAAGAATTATACCTAGGAACCCCGAAATAACCACTCTTACTAATATTTGAATTTTCTCTTCCTTTGTACTTATGATAACTACAACCACTTAATCCTCTACTGGGTTAGATATTATAACATGAAACCCTCACTATAGTAGGATTACAATATGTAGAGACTGTTGATACGAGAGGATTCAATTGTCTCCACTCCTCACATAATATTAACACAACACTACAAAGATTAAACACCCAGTGAATAGAGGAGGCTTCACACAATTATTATTAGCACAAAATATGTAAAAATTGTTTTGATTATACAATTATTCACTTACTCTCACTGGGCATCCTTCTTAGAGATTTGACACTTCTTTTCCTCTCACTAATCCCCCCTTTTTTTCAACTTGTTTTATATGCCCTTTAACTAATCATAATATCCTATTACAACATGGAGGTTGTAACTAACAACCCTCTCGTAGATCTACATTTGTCCCTCTTCTAGCAACTAATTCCATTTCACCTATTAGATTTCCTACACTTGTCCTCTTCTCTAGAAATTTCATAACATTAAACCTATCTACTTGTCTCTTTTACAATGTGCCAAATAGCCAAGAAAGTTAACTTCCATAACAAACCTAGATTCCTTTTACAACTAGGACACTTGTATATACATGAGAAATTCATTATCCTAATTCATACACATTTTAATAACATAATCCACTCCCTCTAGGAAGTTGTAAGACCCCTTAGGTCTAGGAAACAAATGATTGACTTGGGCTTATGTTCCCGCATCAGACTCCCAAGGGAAAAAATTTCATGACCTCCTAGTCATGTGCCTCTTATGAATTCCTCTTGTATCCAAATATTAAATTTATTGTCATCCTTATCCTTTATAGCCTTGTGGTTTTGCTGTTACTACTTCTTGACACCTTCCAGGATTCAAAATTTTAATTCCTTATTAGTTTCAATGACTGTAAGCCTACAAGAATTTATGTCTAAACATCATGATTGGCTCCTTGGTCATCACTGCTCCCACTCAACTATCATTTTCCTTATGAAAAGTCTATTTCTTTGATTTAGTATTGTCTTTGTTATGATCCTCTCGGTCTTCTTGTTGTTGATGATTTTCCATATATTGTCCAAAACCCATTTTAGTTAAAAACTTTATGATCTTCACACATTTAGTGATCCTTACCCCTTTGTATTTGTTATAAATTCAACTCTATCTACACCAATAATAAGGTCTTGGAAATTTTTCCTTTCATTCCCACATACTTATTTTAAAAAAAATCCACTATGATCACGCACCATTGATTGGTTGCTCCATCATTGTCATCACCACGAACTATCATCCCATATTTGGAAAGCTTCATACTGCCATCACTTTATTTTTGAATAACCCATTTTAGGATCTTGTATGATTTATTATTTTTAGCATCTCCATGCCAACTTATTATTCTCTTCATCCCTTTAGATTGTTGTTTCATTTATGAAATCTTCGATTTTCCATTCACTTTAATTTTCCTTCCTTGAATTTCCTTTGTTTTCAATTTACCTCTAGATGAACTTCTTGTCTCATATAATGATTGTCTCATTCCTTTCCTAAAGGTTTTGACTTATTTTCCTCTCCCTTTGGATGCTTCCTTTCTACCTATATTTCTACAAAGCATTCACTTATAAAATCTAAAATTTTATTCCATTTTACAAACTTCTCCCTCATCATTCCTTTCATCACCTTGACTTCATAGAAGATATTTGTTTTCAACCAAGACACATCATTGATCATACATGATAAGTCTCCATTTTATTCTTATTTTCTAAACAATGTCTTGATATGGAAGAGTTAAAAAACATTTTTCCTATGTACACTCTTTCTGAGTGAAATCCCTTTTTTGAATTCATGGATGGTTCCTTGGTTATGATCAAAGCTTCAGATTCATAACTAGCAGTTTGTACAATATCCTCCACTTCATAAGTACATAATAGTCTTGGGTACTTCCTCCACTACCATTTATGAAATAAAAATCTCCAACTTCAAAATATCTTGCCATTACCTCTAAGTGTTGTCTCTTTGTCTTTAGGAGTCACCTCCTCTTGTTTTGTCATAGGGCTACTGTGTTTTATTTCTCTTGATGAAATTTTCATATCTTTATCTCTTTGAGACAATTTTGCATTTTCCTATTCCTTTATGATAGCTATTAATGATATTCCATCTTCATGACTTGCATAATCTGTATACATATACAATTGATTAGTTTCAAAACCATGAGACTCTTGAGTCTTAGTAGATGGTTCCGGCATCACCTCCTGATGTTGATATGCATTTTCCAAAAAATTTACAAGACTCTTAGTAGAATTTTCATCCTTATGTAAAATTTAACTCTTCCATTCTCTTGTGGGATGGAAGTTAAGTGCCTCTATTGTTTTTCTATGATCACAACACCTAGTCTCTTGCACTAATGAGTTGAAGGTCAGAGGCACTGGTGCAATCTAAACATTTTTCAATTCACAGTTAATGGAGTTGTTGGAAGTTGATGGCTTCCCTGATAGTTCTCTTCATCAAGCTATATAGGTTGCAATGAATTTCCAATATGATTAGGGAAAGCCATACCGAAATATTCCTTACACCAAGAAAGAATTTATTGAAGGCATTCCTTGGGTAGTGCAGGATGTAAATGAAGCTCTATTTTGAATAGAGAAAACCATACAAATATTACTATTTGAGTAATTTAGCTACATGAATTGAAAGACATGACAGATAATAGAAATGATGAAACATATTGAAGTATGCCTTGAGCCCTATAGGATTGAATGAAAGTGCTTCTTGTGTATGTAGGTGGTAATGCAGATCTATTCTAAACATGGTAAACATACTAACGTACCTTGTGTGCCATATTGAAGTGAACTATCATTGCTTGTGTGTTGTATACTAAACTCTACATTAAGAGCTATGTAAAAGAGGAACAAAACATAGGAACACTACGTGAAACAATGGGGGAATGCAACAGAGTGTGTCTGTGAAAAGAGGTTGCAGAGAGAGGTTATGCGAGATGGTGGATAAAAGTTGGCCAAGTGCTGCCATAGTGTAGACTCTATGAGGGTTGATAGTTGTGTGTGTTGGTTGGGTAGTCGATCCCCCGCATAACGATTTTGGGGCTGAAGCTTGCAATTTTTGGGAGCGCGAATTGTAACGGGTCAAGTCCAAGGGTAGTGTGCCCTAAAATGTTATAGTTTAATCTAGAATGTGTCGGCTTGCCCATGTCCCGCAGACCATGGGAATTTATAAATAGAGCAAGGATCTACGATTAGAAGACAATTTTTTGGGAATGATAGATTTCATATATGGCTTTGTGAAAGCGAAAGTGCTCTGATTTTGTAAGTCCGAGTCAAGGGTAGTAGAGGTTAGAAGAGGCTCTATAGCTGTGTGTGCAGAGGCCTGGTAGAGTCCACAGCTGTGTACGTGAACCCCTGTAGCTGAGTGTGCACGACAGAAAGTGGAATGTATTGAACATAATATTAAAAAAGATAAATGTTTCTGAAATATTGTGTATCTAATCACCGATCTAAATGTTTATGCTTATGTTATGATTTTATGAAGAATATTTACAATTTATGACTGCATGCACTGGGTTTGATTGTTAAATGTTTGGTTAAAGACCTTGAATAATAGATCAGGTCTATAATAAGAGTAAGAAGATTAAGGATCTAAGAAACTCCACCTCAAGGTTCTTTGCGAGGTTCCAAATACGACGCAGACTAGCAGAAGTAAGTAGATCAGGTTGCGAATTCTCCCGTCCTCATCAAAACATCCCTAGGGTGTGGAAACATGGTTCCAACACCCTCCCCTACTGCCTTGGATGAGACTTCAGTCTGCGCTCTACAGATTGTTGCCGAAAGGGCTGGTAGTATGAGATTTGTTTGGCTAAAACTCTTCTGAACCTAGGTCAGGGCTAAATAAGCCAACAAATGGTTCTATTGCGAGGATCGGGATCTGCCTAAAGGGATGTCTGATGTTGAAACATTGGAATCCTATGAAGAAAGAGATTGAATATTGGTTGGATCAGAAGCTTCATGAGTTCGTGGTGTAGGAAAATAGAAACCCATAGATATCTGAGAAGAGGTGGCTAAATCCATGAGATCTTCTTCGTATATTTCTCATTAGAACTATATGAGTGGATTGCGAGGCTAGCAGATAACACATGAAGGTGTAAACTTGATCAGCTAATAGTGTGGACACCGGAGTTAGTGCACAGGCTAGAGGCATCTGAAGATAAGCTCGCATGGGCCATAGATCATTGGTTGGATTGAATAATAGGAGGGTTTATCACTGAATTTGTGATAGACATGACTGTCAGCTACAACAATGTCGAAAGATGTTTCCTCGAAGAACCGTGAAGTAAGTACATCAGATCATTAAATCCCTGGATTAAAATGCTATTATGTGAAAAATGGATTATGTGAATCCATTGATGTCTGGGGTAATGCGGAGCAGACGAGATTACCAAGGAATTGAAGGATTAGAGAATAATCCCCTGATTTCAGTTTTGCAGGAAAGTAAGGAGGAGCTTGTT
Organism: Pinus taeda; assembly: GCA_000404065.3. Classification (NCBI taxonomy): domain Eukaryota; kingdom Viridiplantae; phylum Streptophyta; class Pinopsida; order Pinales; family Pinaceae; genus Pinus; species Pinus taeda. Next base: position 207,407 of record APFE030553343.1, read on the forward strand.
GAGTTTTCTCCGAGAAGTGCAATCTGATTGATAAAGCAACGCATTCCATAATTGCCAACCCCATCCACATCATCGCCTTCTTCACCTATATCCACTCCATCTTCACCTACCCCACCTCCACCACTTCCAAGGGTTGGAATGGTGAGTGAGATCAAATTTCCTTTGTTTAGAGGCGTAGGAAATGAGGAACCAAACAAGTTCTGGTTTGTGGTAAAGGCAGTATGGGAAGCCCAAGGTGTTACAGATGATAACATTAAAAAGGCTACTTTGGTGAGAACATTGCAAGATCGCGTGTTGACGTGGTATATTAAGTATTAAAGTGATCATCCAAATGCCAAAATAGTGGAAATCGAGGATGCATTAAATAAAGAGTTTAGTAGACCAAAATCAGAAACTCAGTCAATCATTGGATTTAGGAAATTGTGATGCTTCTAGGTGAGACACCATGGGATTTGGACCAGTGCCTGAAACCTATGATCCACAAGGCAAATATGACACTTTCGAATGCACAACACCACACCTGGTTTGTGGCATCCCTGACACCACACCTAAGGATGACGCTGTCACAACAGAAGATCTCGACCTAGGCCAAAGCATTAGAGATAGTGATGAGGTTGCATGAAATTCCAATTTAAGATCGTGGGTTAGGAGTTCAAAAAATCTACACACAACTGAAAAATCTATGTTTAGAGATGCAGATTCTGAAGAAAGATCGGGCGCCCCAGTCAGAGATGCGCGAAGAAGTGTGGTGTATAAAGTGTAAGGGCCAGGGGCACGATAAGGAGCACTGCCTTGTTTTTGCAAACTATTTGGTAGGAGGGGGACTAATGCTAGTAAGGCTCAAGGTACAAGTAGGATTGAGTGTGGCCCCTGCACTTTGGTGCATGATTTTTCAAGTAGGAGGTAAGCATGCAACATCAAAACTGTCACTTATTATAGAAGTATACCTAGACTCTGTAGCAATTGTACTGTAACGTCTACAGATTAGTGGGTCACGATGAGAGAATGTGTCAAAGTTATGAACTAATGATGGATAGAACCTTAGTGTACTATATGCAGACTGAAATGTGAGGTTTTGATTTGGTCGTAAGGGTGTACGGAGGATTCCAAGGACGTGGATGAGGGAGAGGCAGAATGGGACTAGGATGAGGGCATAAACAACTGATCTGTTATAATTGCGGAGGGCCGAGGCACTACGCGTGTGATTGTACCAACCCTATGAGGATATCTTGTCTGTATTGTGAATAGTTTGATCATGAAATGGTAGACTGTTTGACTTTGATCACCCAAATGTGTGAGAAAGGGGTACTACAAGCTACTCCAACTCAAAATATCCAAATGATGGGGTCCGAACCTCGCGAAGACGATCCCAGCATAAATATGGCACTCAGAAGTGGCACAACCATGGGAGAAGATAAGAGGAGACTGCCTGAAGAAGAGTCGAAGGTTCGTGAGGCTCCTACGAGGGAACTTGTGTCTAAACATGTGAAGGAAATAGTCAAAGAGGCTAAGAAGGGTATCGTGGAAGATCTTGATTCAAATAGTAAGGATCAACTGGAGCAGGGAACAGATTCTTCTATGTTTACTACCATCTTAGAAACATGTATGAAGCTACTACACGACAATAAGGTAGCCAAAGTATTACAAGAACTGATTACTAGGTGCACAGGATTAGGAGAGCCATGTATAGTTTGAAAGCTTAGAAGGCATCCTTTGCGTACTGGAAGGGAAATGTGACTGACGACGCAAATAGGTGAGTATGAGATGAATCAGGTCATTTTGGATTTAGGGTCAGATGTGAATGTATTGGCTAAGAAAATGTGGGATTGTATGGGAAGGCCTACGCTACAATGGTACCCCATCCAACTGCAAATGGACAAACAACAGAAGATCTTACCAATGGGAAGGTTGCAAGGGGTGATAGTGGACATTGAAGGCGTAAGTACACAGACAGACTTTGAGGTAATAGAAATTGTTGATGAAAGTAATCTGTACCCTGTGTTGCGAGGAATAGATTGGGCCCTGGAAATGAATGGAGTTATCAACTTGAAGAAGTGAAAGATGATGTTCGAGAAAAAATCGCTCCGTGTAATTGTTCCGCTAGATCCAGCTGAAGGAGCACGCTACACTGAGCCTGTGCACGGTGAAGACACTAACGATGAACTAGACTACATTTACCAGATAATAGAGCAAGACCATGATTGAGTGAATCCAATGGTGGACGAAAGAATCTCATGGGAACGTGACAGTTCTTGCATGTCAGATTCAGATGGAGAAGTAGAGCATTGGCATAACTGATTGCATGAGGTAACGATACTAAATTGTAATATTTTTATCAAATCACTACGGCACATGACAATTGAAGTAAGGACGCTACCAAGAAGTGACGACGCAACAGATTAGGAGGAATTTGTAGGCCGCTGGGGAACTAAAATTATGGAATAGGACAATGCACAGGAAGGGGTGCTGCGCGTAACAACCACACAAGGATGGAAAGCACCTCGGAAGATTAGATGGAATAGGCATGAATGTAAAAGGCAGCTGCATGTATGAGCTGGGGGCCCATGGTGTCGAATTCAGTTTGGGCAGCTGGGGTGGAGTGATTTGAGCACCTACTTACGACAAAGGATGTTTCCCTATGTTGTGCAACTACAACCTCAACTAAATTAGCGTGTACCAAGGTTTTGGTGGGCATTAAACAAGACAAAGTGTGTGAAGATGACCGTATCTGTGTTAAGATCAGATGAAACCAGCAAGGCGGAGAAAAGTTCCCTGCGCACCGCCTCTGTAGTTCGAACTAACATGGGTGAAGGAATTCGGCCATTGCATGAAGCCATTCGGTGCGACAGCTTGAGACTTCGCAAACTTGATAAGGAATGGGCCTGAGGAGGAAAAATGTGAGGTTAGATGAAGAAACTAGTAAAATAAAAAGTAGAGTTGCACAAACAGTCTATGCGAATCTGAGAATAAGGGGGCCAGACCTGACTGGCTCTCCTACGATACTAGAATGAACTACGACCTTGCTATCATGGTTGCAATTGCACCCTACTGAATGGAGGAACACAAAATGTGATGCGCTACTACATGAAAAGGTAGGCGAAGGGTGCTTGCAGCCTGGGCTGGCAGGGAAGTGGAAGCTACGCACGGGGGCTGCGACCACCTGATTATCCATAGGAGGCCTAATCTCACCGCCCCATGTAGTTGGAAGAGGGTGCAAGACTATAAAGAAGTCTGTAGGGAGGTTGCATGACACAGACATGTCGTGCAGGATCAAGATGAAATATAGAATGCGTCTGCGTACCAGGGCTTGTGCTACTACATAGGAAGAATGGAAAGTGACCTTTGTAGACACTGTTCATGACAAGATGTCCCATTTAAGACATCAAGGAGCAGACGGCAAGCAATTAAGACATAGGGTTAAATGTATCTACCTCCAAAATCGAATTAACGATCCATTAATGGGGGACATGGCCGAATTTGAATTTGAAAAAGTATATAAAGAATAGGTGGCTTGTCACAAAACAAAGTTTGGCCATTTGAAGATCAGGACGTTCTGGGTTCAAAACAATAGAAACAAGATGAACGAGAAGCTCTTGAAAGAAAACACATGGTTTTAATAATTGTTAAAGGGACTGTAAAATTCATTACAAAGGTCAATATCACAACCAAGGATGTTACACAGAACCCTACACCACAGGCCTGAGGGGCGGCTGAAATCCATAAATCACCCAAGACGCCGCGGACCAAGAAGGACCCCTAGGTAATAGGACCAATACGAATGTCACCACGGAATCCACGATTCAGCAAGTTGTTAATGGAAGAAAAGTGCAAAGTTGTTACTATTGAAAGCGACGATGAGGAAGAGGACCCTCCGACATATGTTGAAGAAATGGAACCTGAGGAAGAAATAGAGGAAGATATTCAACCAGTGCGGGCCCCGTAAAATGACCCAACTATGTCTCTACACGGAAAGGAAAGGTCAGGATATCTAAATATTTGGATGATGTTCATAGCAAGATTATAATCCTGACCCTCCCCAGAGGGTTTCCACTCGACGGAACAGAGTTTGGCCAAATAAAAATCTCCAACTTCAAAATATCTTGCCATTACCTCTAAGTGTTGTCTCTTTGTCTTTAGGAGTCACCTCCTCTTGTTTTGTCATAGGGCTACTGTGTTTTATTTCTCTTGATGAAATTTTCATATCTTTATCTCTTTGAGACAATTTTGCATTTTCCTATTCCTTTATGATAGCTATTAATGATATTCCATCTTCATGACTTGCATAATCTGTATACATATACAATTGATTAGTTTCAAAACCATGAGACTCTTGAGCCTTAGTAGATGGTTCCGGCATCACCTCCTGATGTTGATATGCATTTTCCAAAAAAATTACAAGACTCTTAGTAGAATTTTCATCCTTATGTAAAATTTAACTCTTCCATTCTCTTGTGGGATGGAAGTTAAGTGCTTCTATTGTTTTTCTATGATCACAACACCTAGTCTCTTGCACTAATGAGTTGAAGGTCAGAGGCACTGGTGCAATCTAAACATTTTTCAATTCACAGTTAATTGAGTTGTTGGAAGTTGATGGCTTCCCTGATAGTTCTCTTCATCAAGCTATATAGGTTGTAATGAATTTCCAATATGATTAGGGAAAGCCATATCGAAATATTCCTTACACCAAGAAAGAATTTATTGAAGGCATTCCTTGGGCAGTGCAGGATGTAAATGAAGCTCTATTTTGAATAGAGAAAACCATACAAATCTTACTATTTGAGTAATTTCGCTACATGAATTGAAAGACATGACAGATAATAGAAATGATGAAACATATTGAAGTATGCCTTGAGCCCTATAAGATTGAATGAAAGTGCTTCTTGTGTATGTTGGTGGTAATGCAGATCTATTCTAAACATGGTAAACATACTAACGTACCTTGTGTGCCATACTGAAGTGAACTATCATTGCTTATGTGTTGTATACTAAACTCTACATTAAGAGCTATGTAAAAGAGGAACAAAACATAGGAACACTACGTGAAACAATGGGGGAATGCAACAGAGTGTGTCTGTGAAAAGAGGTTGCAGAAAGAGGTTATGCGAGATGGTGGATAAAAGTTGGCCAAGTGCTGCCATAGTGTAGACTCTATGAGGGTTGATAGTTGTGTGTGTTTGTTGGGTAGTCGATCCCCCACATAACGGTTTTGGGGCTGAAGCTTGCAATTTTTGGGAGCGCGAATTGTAACCGGTCAAGTCCAAGGGTAGTGTGCCCTAAAATGTTATAGTTTAATCTAGAATGTGTCGGCTTGCCCATGTCACTCGGACCATGGGAATTTATAAATAGAGCAAGGATCTACAATTAGAAGACAATTTTTTGGGAATGATAGATTTGATATATGGGTTTGTGAAAGCGAAAGTGCTCTGATTCTGTAAGTCCGAGTCAAGGGTAGTAGAGGTTAGAAGAGGCTCTATAGCTGTGTGTGCAGAGGCCTGGTAGAGTCCACAGCTGTGTACGTGAACCCCTGTAGCTGAGTGCGCACGACAGAAAGTGGAATGTATTGAACATAATATTAAAAAAGATAAATGTTTCTGAAATATTGTGTATCTAATCACCGATCTGAATGTTTATGCTTATGTTATGATTTTATGAAGAATATTTACAATTTATGACTGCATGCACTGGGTTTGATTGTTAAAT
>APFE030553343.1:223597-255861 GCA_000404065.3 Pinus taeda
TTGCTGGTTTATTGTTACTGTCTGGTCTGTTCTTGACTTTTGAGTTTTGCCAGTTGCTTCAGTTTGTTTTTTATTTTTCTTGAAATATTATATATATGCTGTTTTATTTAGTTACAGAAGCGTATAAACGCTTATTGTCTGAAGTAAACTCGCGTATACACAGGTTTCCTCAGGAACAGTCGCGTGTACACGCAGTCTGCACTAATTACAATCGCGCATATCTTGCAACTTTAAGGATTTATGAATTTTTATGTTTCTGAAGTTTGTCTGGTGTTTTCAGTCAGTTTGAAACAATCATTTTTGTCAGTATCAGTTGTCTGTATTACAGCAAGCGTCCTTACTCTGATTTCTCTCTAATTATAAGGAGTTTTGGTCTTGTTTTGTGTTTGCAAGCGTCATCATCTTTTTACTAAAAGCATGCAAGATTTATTGATTGGAATCTTGGCTGCTCTGAGTTATCAGAGCAGAAATATTGTTATCAATCTTTGTGTTCAACTTTGCTTTTTGGTGACTTTTTGTTTGCTTAACGAAATCTCTTTTTATGACCATCTACTTCTTTGTTTCATCAAAGCTGTCATTTGATACTTTCTTGAAATTGTTTTTTTGATCTTTTTTGGTCTTTGTTTCCAAAGCTTTCATTGCTTTTTTCGATTGTTAAAGAGCATCTTTAAACACATTTGTTTTTGTTGAGTTTTCGTCCATTGTGTGGTGTCAACTTGCAAAAGTGTTTGTTGCTTATTGTTTCAATCACAAAGTTTCAATTTTGTTGAGAGCATTTTTGAAAAGACTTTTTTGTTGTTGCTTTGAAGAAAACTTTTTGAAAAACTTCGTTTTGCTTTCTTGAACTTGTTTTTCATTTGGTTTCCTTTAGTGAATGAAAGTGCTTTATGTTTGTCTTGAATTTTGTTTTAGTGTTTAGAGGAAATGAATGGTAGCATCTCATATTATATCTAGACATTTTAAGTGGCAAAATAAAAATTGATAAGCAAAGAAACTTTCATTTCTTGTTTTTAGAGTTGTTTTGAATCTTGCATCAAGCATATATTTGTTGCATTAGGATAGATTTGCATCTCTTAGGCATACAAATCCTAAAACTTTTGTGAGTGTGAAGTGTGAATTAACGAAAAGAAAAGAAAAGTTTGTTTTATTAGAAGTTCCTTGAACCCTATAGAAATTACTCTTCATCGAAAAACAAAGACAAGTGCATGTGCATATAGTTAGGTTTTTATTAATTTCTTTTGCGTCGAAAAAACACCACTAGTTTCACTTCCATCATCCCTTGACTTAAAGAACAACCTATTTTAAAATAAAGTGCTAACTAAAATTCACTAGAAATTTTTCTTTTAAGTTACATACACCAACAAGTTTTAGGATTTTAGGGCCTTGGATTAGGCGAGTGGAGAGTTAACTCTCCAAGGCCATTTAAACGTCAAACATAGGAGTCTGAATAACGAGATAAAATCGAATAGCCTTAGGAAGACCAGGAAAGCTCCGGATCTGGGAGCTAAGCACGAGGGGCTATGAAGACAGGGAAGAGAGATACCCCCTCTCCTACTTTTCTAAACTTACCTCACGAACGTTCCACCTGGCTTCTACAACGAGTTGGTATCCATAGTTGCTACTCCTAGGGAACTACACAGGTGGCTGCAGAGGGGAATCTCGTGGCACCTGAGGTCGACATTGCATCAATCTCAGCGGTACTACTAGAGGGCACCCTTGCGAAGCTTGGGAGCTTGCACCGGCGCAGGCTGTTGTTAGGAGGTCAGCGTAACTTCCTCTGTTACCTTCGTTGATAAGGCTGGGCCGTCATTATCCCAGACTATCTTCGGAAGGCCCTTTACTCCACTTTCTCCTATTTTGGTGTCCGGTCCTTATCACTCGGAGAGGAAATGCTTGGAAGTTGTTTAACTGGCTGATATCTTTTAGGGACTTTTTAGTGAGTGCTCTTTGCTCCTTGTATATAGTTGGCTTTAGGTATTTTTGTCTAGTCACATTTGGACGTTGTGTTCTGAGTGACTGGCTTACCACTCTGCCGATCTGGAAAGGCTTTTGGTTGTTCTTTCAGACGTTGTGGAGTTGCCTCCTCAAGGACAAAGGTTTTGATTGCCTATCCATATTCCTTGAAAAGTTATTTCTACATTCCCATAAGGGAAGGGTTTGAGAATCAGTTAGATATGGCCAATATTCCTGTGGAAACCAACCAAGGTACCCTTTCAAAAGGGGATCCTTGTGCTTTTCCTTTATTTGGAAACGTTGGTAATCCCTTGATGGCCACTTTGAATATTCCTGGGTTGAATGTTGAACTATCCGTTTGACTGTGGTCCACTTTGAATATTCCAAATGCTCTTGAAGCCTCTCAGTTGAATGCTTTATTTCAAGGGCATCACATGGGTGATAATTTTTCATCTTCTTTCAAAGAGAAATCTGTGGTTCCTTTTTCCCCTCCTTGTAATAAGAAATATAAAAGGAGGAGAAAGAGGAAGTTAAAGAAGAAGAATAACTCTATCCCTTCGTCTTCAACCTCTGCTCGTCATGTTGGAGATGGGCCTTCAGCCGCTGCAAGTCATGCTGGGGGCACAAGTCTAGTCACTGCAAGTCATACTAGCACTTCATCGTCAACCTCTGCTAGTCATGTGGAAGATGAGTCTTCAACCTCTGCTCGTCATGTTGGAGATGGATATTTAGTTGTTGCTAGTCATGCTGGGGGCATAAGTCTAGTCACTGCAAGTCATACTAGCAAAGAGTCACCGACCTCAACAAGTCATGTTCAGGACTCTCCGCAAACCAATGCTAGTCATGTTGGTGGAATGGAGGTTGATAAGAAACCTGGATGTAGAAGTTTTAAACCTAAGTTCCCTTGTAAGATATGCAAGGGAGACCATCTTACGTATTTATGCCTTGGTATTCCAGAGGTTCAAAGGATATGGTCCGAGTCTAAAAGTACTTCTACTCCTACATTTGATTTGGTTTCTCATCAATCCCATCAACCATTAGTTGATAGTGTGGTGGCGCCAGTGCAATCTCTGGCCGATTACACTCCTCCTTTGGGGGGTGAAGCGCCTAACAAAAGAGTCTACTTAATTTCTAGTACAGAGTCTTCTAGTATAGGGGGCATTTCGGTTTCTTCGAATGTTCCCCCTCCAAGTTCCAAGAGTGTTTCCTTTGAATGGGATAATCTTGTCAAGCCTCTTCTTCCTTCTGTTGCACCTTTCCAAATAAAGGTCAGAGTGAATTCCACAAATGTCTATCGACGTATGGTGGATGAAGGATCCTCTACAAGTATTATATCCTCTTTGACTTGGAAAGCTTTGGGTTCCCCAAAGTTGTTTACAGCTCAGAGTCATTGTAGCCTATGATAGAAGACCTGGTGAATCTATGGGTGTTCTTCCTCAATTGCCTATCACTTTAGGTGGGAAGACTGTCTTAATCGATATGATGGTGGTAGATAGCCCTTTAGACTTTAATATTCTACTTGGGCATGATTATTTCTATGCTATGAATGCTTTGGTGTCTTCACCCTTTCGAGTAATGTGCTTTCCTCATAACAAGAATATTGTCACTATTGATCAGCTTGCATCTGATAATCACCACCCTAATTCAACTTTACTACAGAATGCCCCTTGGTTTGTTCCAAGTGTTCAAGTAGACTCTACCCTGCCGCGGGTCAATTATGTGGAATTGAATCCTCAATGTTCAAATGCTTTTGAGAAGGACCCTTTGACCTATTATTCTCCTTCTTGGGACTTGGTCCTGGCAGTTGACCGGGAGATTCTTCCTATAGGGATATGGGACCCTTTAATTCCCTCTATTGATCCTTGTAGTTCTCATAATTTCCTAGAATTTGTTTTGCCTTCACAGGAGGATCTCTTTGAAGCCATGAGTTATGACTACCAAAGGAATCCTTGGCCTGTGCCCTGCAAGGGGTTTGTTCAGTAGAACTATTATGTGTAAGCCGCAAGGCTGCGTGGTTCCCTGTACCATATTGCATATATAAGGTACGCATTTTCAAGTTTTGTATTCTATAACACAATATCTTATATGAAGTTTATAAGTGGGATGTATTAACTTCTTGTCTATTGTTCCTATTTATGTATACAGAACTTGGAAGATTTCTCCTTTGGAAGTTTATGGTTGGTCCGTTTTGACAGGGATTGGTTCTCAAAATTGGCATATAGGTTAGGTTTTTCCACCTGCATTGTGCACTTATTAGTATCCTTTCCCATTTTGGCCTTAGGATCAAACCCTCCAAGTTATGGTGTCGAACCTTCTCATTGCTTAGAAGTATCATGACTTGTGTGGTAGAGCCTACCTTATTATGGGTGCCCTAGTTAGTACCTTGTTGTCACTTGGCACTCATGCAGATTTTTTGTCCTTAGGTGCGAGAGTCCTCTATAGTCCCGCCATGACTTATGCGTTGAATACTCATTCCTCTTAGCTTCTTCGCTTTGTTCTGGCCTTATACCCTAGAGGCTCCTTTGTGTTGAGTTGTACTACTGCATTGCATGTTGACCATTTGCACCTTTTGACCTAGAGTCGGCTTCACTTGGACTCATGTTTAAGCCAATTTTTGACCATGACGACTGCAAAATAAACCTTGCATACCTGTGACTTCTGCAACTTGACACACCTTGATCCATGGAAGGAAAACACCTTTGAGTGTCACTGACCCGTTTTTGCCTCCCTGCATTGAGCATAGGAATGTTCCATTCACAGGAACTAGATCATCTGTTTCATCAACACTCGTTCTTTCCACTATACCATAGCATTCTTTTATTCTTTTTCAAGCTCAACAGAAAAAGACAAAAAAATTAAATATTCCAAAAAGAGCGGGAACGGGACAATATTTCCATTCATTATTGGCAGCTAGAGTCAGTCATGTCGCCTTTGAACAAAGCACTCAAAACAAAGTCTCCTCCGTTTGGGTGGGATTTAGTTTGACTTAGGTATGCCTTAACCTTGTTATTGAGTCAGTTCTCCCCCGATTGGTTATCTCTTCCAATCATATGGAGGGTTCGTTCGTGCCTCCTGCATGGCAAACTTATACAGAGTCATTATATGCTGCCATATAGTCACATTGAGTCGTGCTTTTGTTCAAGGGAAGTTAGCCTGAGTCGGCCTCTCTGCGGTGTCTCTTGACTCATTTTTCAGTCGGCCATCCGTGGTTGTCAGTACTATGTCTATTATCACATCAGTTATATTGGTCCTTTACTCGTGCCGGTTTGAGAAGGTCTCCATTGACTTTTTGCTGGCGGGTCTTGTCCTTATCGACGACGACATCTTGCTCTGAGGACAGGCCTAGAGCTGCACCCTGGCCCTATTTTAATTATTGATAGGTTACCTTGTGCTCAACATCAATCAATATCATGGGTCTTTAACTGAGTGATTTCCCTTGTGTTCGACATCAGCTTACATTATCACACATTGGGATTCATGCAGTACCTTGGTTTCCTTTTGACCCTATTGGTGGATACCTCGTCTCTGTGTCAGCTTTCATTATTGGTTGGTTAAGAGGGTTTCTGTCGTGCGTTAGCCACATCTTGTGTACACCAGAAACGTACTTCGGTTGGGTTACTACATCTCTTTTGTTCGATTCCTTCCACATTATTGGCCTACAGGTTACACTCATGCTAGATTGATGAAGGATGCCTTAATTCCTTCCTTCTAGCGGATCTTTCCCTATCAACTCTAACTCATTGCTCTGGGGAAAACATCTAGAGTCCATTTGGCAGTACCTTAGGGTTTGCAGTCATTAGTGGTAGATCCTTTGCTATCGACAGTGGGAAATCATCATTGTCTCCAGATCGATAGATTCTCATAGGTGTTCAACTCTAGCTCATCTATTCGCACTTGTTGGATTGTACTGGGTACCTTGATGCTCATTATCATTATCGGTGAGTAGTCTCGCGTGTGTTAATGGTATACATCGATGACCGGTAATGAAACGATTTCTCACATGGTCGACTTCAGATCATTTATTCCCATGGTGTAGAAATGTACCACGACGGTTGATGAAGACCTCAGGTTGTATCAGCATTCATTGGTTCACTTGACAGTTGCTCCTATTGCTGCTAGTTGATACCACTCCACCTTATATGTTGCAGTCAGTTATGGCGACATTCTATATGCTGGCACCTGAGTTTGCAGTGTAGTACCATCCTTTTCCATCATGTTTAGTTGGTACCTTCTGGGATCAGTCTTTGGTATCAGTGATCCATTGTATCTTTCAACATCATTGATAGTTTTATATGTGATATTTAGACATGTACTTGTTTGATCATGCTTAGATGATCCATTATGTATTTTATAGTCATTTATACTTGTATACATAGTGGATCCACTTGTACTTGATATGCGGATATACTTTTCTTTTTCTGAGCATGGGTATGCTCGCCTAAGACGGTGTTTCTTTTTGATCTCCTTTTGTGGCTTGGCAGGCTGAATTCTGGTGAAGTACTCCTTGGTTTTTGGCAGATTTCCTTTCCATGTACTTTCTTAGTATATTTCGGCCATCATGTACCCCTTCTGACCTCATATATTAGGGGGCATCTGTTATAGCTCCAAATCTCACTATTATGGTTTGTGATGCTGCACTCATGGCCTACGACAACCCCTCCTTCCAGACCTGGTCAAAAATTTTAAAAACAGTGTTTTATCCCTTATACGCGACATTTCCCTGAGTTAAACGCATGTATACGCGGGTAGGCATATACCCAACCCGTGTATATGTATTAAAAAACTTAAAAAAAATATAAAACTCCTTATTTTCGGGCGAAGATCGTGGGTTTAACCTGCTGATCACCTGTTAGTGCCCGTGGCCCAACTGTTCCCAACCAACTCCCAACTAAAAAACTACTTTGGGAGAGGCATAAAAAGACCTCAAAGGGAATGCCTAAAGGAGGAGAGAAAAGAGAGAAAGGTTATTATACTGAGATTTTTCCCTGACCAGGTCTGAAGACCCTTGTGCCTTCTGCACTTCCCCCATTTGTACAGGAAACCCTTGTTTCCTTGTGTGTTGATGTTCATTCACTAGTTATGGCATCATGGAGTGAGTCTTGGAATGAGATATGATAAAGGCTTGAGGCTGGATGGATCTGGAAGGAAGCTTTGCTTGGAGCCTGTGAAAGGTTACTCAGGTGATATTACTCCTTTTGTACATTCTATTTGTCTATAATAAAGAAACATGTCTTGGTTCCTAATATGCATCTTCTTTATGTTTATGATATTCATGTTTGAATTCACATGTGAATGGTTGTTTAAAGTTCATAACTAACTACCTTCCTTTATAACATGAAGATGATTTCTTTATAAGTCTTTGTCCATATACTGCTGTATTCTTTGGAATTGGTTGTTTTGCAGGAAAAAGGAGTGAAAGGGACTTGAAGAAGGGTTTGGACCCTAAAGGAACTTCTCGAACATAGGACCTGAGGTACGCCCCTCTTACTATAGATTTTTCTTATAATAGCAAAATGGCTGTGTGAATGTGTGTTTCTTTGTTTAGAAAACTTTTAGTCTGCTAGGGTTTCCACCCAAAAGCCCTAGGGGAACATTTCCCTCAACAAGTCTCTGAGGATAATAGAGGGCTAAGTGTAGGTAGAGGTTGTGTATGAAAAAATAAAGAAGAACAGAGAAAGAGTTGAAATCAGGCAACATGGGAGCTAAAGCAGAGAGCAATACATTCCTTATGTATAGTAGGTTGGTGCATGCATAACAGGAATTTCATGCTTCCATCTAAGTGGGTGTCTAAAGAACTTGGGACTTGGGTGCCTCCTGTAAGTGGGTGTCTAAAGAACATGGGAGTTGGTGCCTCCTATAAGTGGGTGTTTGCAAAATCAAGGAGTTGGTGATTCTTGTAAGCTTATCAGGTGTTTGCAAGGAGGATGTTGGCGTTTCTTGCTAGTGGGTGCTAGCAAAACACATAAGGGAGTTTGTGCTTTGTATGAGTGGGCACTCATGAAACATGATGTAATATGATGGTGGCTTTATATTTACATCATAAGAAACACATATTGATGGTTTTATCCCTTCATAGGATTACACATTAAATATTTGTGTTGATATGTTTATGTTGCTCATGATCTTGTTGTGATTTTTTAGTTTTTTGATTAGGTAATATGACGTGGAATGCTCACATGCACGGTTGCCAAGAAAATGAAATTATAATCATTAGGGGAATTTTGAGGTCTAAAATGGGCCTCCTAAGGAAATTATAAAATAATAGTGGAAATAATAAAATAAGATTAGATTACATCATTAAATTTTAGAGGGAAAAAAGGAAAAAATATTTTTTCAACTCGTATATTTAACTTATCTCCCTATGGGTTTTTACTCAAATTTCAAGGGACAACACTTATTGGATGTAGAATTTGATTCCTCATCCAAGGACTACCCTTGTTGCATACTTTTGATGGACCTTGCTACATGAACAATACATGAAAAACATGATCGCAATCACGTTTTTTCATGTATTTCTAATATTTTGTGTGGCAGGGTCCATCAGAAGTATGTAGTATGGGTACTCCTTGGATGAGGAATTAAATTTTGCATCCAATGAGTACTCTCGCTTAAAATTTGAGTAAAACCTTAGGGAGATAAGTTAAAAATACGAGTTGAAAAAGTAGTTTTATTATTTTATTATTTTTTAATCTTTTTACTTTTTTATTCCAAAAATGGTGAATCATTCCCCGTGGTTGACATCAACATCTTTAATCCTATTTGTTCTTATAAATTTTATTTTGGTTGTATATTTTTCTTAAGAGACCCATTTTAAACCTCACAATTCTGCTATTGTTGGCAATGCTTGTTTAAATTAGCCTTAGTATTGATATCCTCAACACTCATGCAATTATTTTTATCTCCAACACTCATACATGATATCCCTGCACTGCCTTCCACCTATCCTAGTAGTTTGCCATTTTTAAGAATGTGGCAAAGTACATTGTTTACAATTTACAAGGTGCTAATGGGATTGTAGGAACTCTTGGATATGAGATTAGCATTTTTTGAGATATAACATTGAAACCTCCATTAATTTGGCCTTTGTTGATAACATTAAGGAGAACTAACCTCTTGTTGCATTCTTCGCACCTCCGCAATTCTATCTTTTCTCTCTATAAGCTATTTGTATTATCCATATTCTCAAAGGTCAGGGGTTCAAATTCCCATATTTATCTTTCACATTGAATTTATTTGTGAGAGAGAAAATGTGGAAGTGTAGAGGTGTAAAGGCATTTCTCCACACTTTTGCGCACTCCTACACCTCCTCACCTCTAGACACTGGAGATAGGTCATTAATATTATTAATACTTGAAGTAGTGCCTAAGCAGGATAAGTCATATGCAGGGCTAATATGTATGGAAGAAGTGTGTAGAGGTAGGAATAATGATAGATGATGGAAACAATTGGGGAAATGTGAGTGTTTTTGTAAACGACAAAATGTGGACCCGATAATGCCTTTAATTGCACCCGAATATTGATAACTACCAAAAGAGATAAATACTATGCTACTATGCAACTATCCATCTTGTTATTTTAGAGTTTTACACATTTCTTCAATTTTCTCTAGTCTCTTTAAAGTTTGAATATTTCACCATGTTTTTGATACAACTTTTTATTGATTTAAAGATATTTTTAATTTTTTATTTATTTTTGCGCTTCCTGGTGGCCTATTTAAATCATATATTCTTCTCTTCTTTAAAAGAGGTTTGGTAACTATTTAAAGTTCAAGTGACTAATATATTTATGTATATCCATTTTGATTTTGTTTTGTTTGTTTTTTTTGTTTGTTCTTAAATAAGAGAAGTTATATTTGTATTAGGAAATTGTTATGGTTATACATAGTAAAAATAAATATAAAACAACTATCTAGGAAGACATTTCAGGATGTCAAAATTTTAAGACTAACATTTTAAGACAAAAAAAAAAAATCCTTCAAAAAGGATTTAGGTAAGCTACTATGAATGTAAATTTGTGCAAACACTCTTAATAACAAAGAAAACTTTAATCATGATTATAATTTTCTTCTACTTCCTTTCATTTTTCATGGAATCATAATCGACATTCAACATTTTCACACCCTCTTTTTGCTACTGTATTGTTTCCTCCTTAGTCACATTGAAAGGCCTCTTTTTGCTACTGTATTGTTTCCTCCTTAGTCACATTGAAAGGCTTCTTGGGTTGGAGTGATCCTAGTAGATTAAAATGTATATTTGAATTCATATTTTATTCTACAACATATTTGGCTTTTAGCTACTTCATCATAGTTAACTTTCATTTCACCTTTTACTTGAATCTTTAATTTAGGTTATTATTACCAAACAATATTTAGAATAGAAGCAATATTAGAATTGAAATATTTCAAAAAATAATATTTTTCTTGGGAAAATTTAGGAATGATCGAGGTGGCTCTAGAAATGCTTAGAATTCAGAAGTGGCTCAGAATAGCTCAAAAATAAAAGTTCTCAGATTTCAGACAAACTAGGACCATCTTGTAGTACTTTTGGTCATGTTTCCAATGGCGTAAACAACACAAAAATTCGAGTTCGTGTTTCCAATGACTAATGAGGCAAAAATTTGGAAAATGATCAGCGCATGGAATCCAACAGTCAGAAAGGGTGAATTTGTTGCCTACTTAATTTGTCTAGTTACCCTTAAAAAACGGTCAGAAACTTTTCGCTGGTGAGTTTAAAAAAATTGAAAAAAAATATAAATAGGGTGGTGGTTGCGACCCCTGCGACCCCCCAACCATATATCATACCATATATGACGGCAGTGGTTGAGCCATATTAAAATGGTGAAATATTGTGCGGGACCGGCAGGGTTTGAACCTGCACTGACTGGGTGATTAACCTGCCCGACGCCACTGTCCCATAACCACTCAATGGTCAAAAGAAAATACCACCCAAAAATGTTATATGTGTAACGGTTAACAACCTACCACATAATTTTTAAATAGAAAAAATGCACCATATGGGGGAGGGCCATGGGTTTGACCCAGGGACCTTCACCCACCAAATATACCCATCCACCAATGGCCCAATGGGCTGGACCTTATTAACTTTACCCATGAAAATATTTAAAAACCCATTTTAAACATTCAACTGGGGGAACAAAGGCGGAAGAGAAGAATAGTTTGCCTAAAGGCGGAACTAGGAGATGGACGCATATTACGAGACATGATATATTTCAGGGGAATATTCCATGGAATATCCCACAAAATATTCTCATGCATATTTCTGGAGGAATCTGAAAGATTTGCTAGAGGGTGATTTTTCACAGTGACAAAATCATGTCAAGTTCATACTCAAATTAATAAAAATTTCACAGGGAATGTGATGGTGTGGTTCATTTCTCCATCTAAGTAACAAAATTTGAGGCGGTCGGCAGTGAGGAATCTTTACAAAATCTTAAGGAATTTAAAAGATTCCCTTGGAGGCTGATTTTTGACAGAGGCAAAATGATGTCAATTTTATAGTCTTTTTTCATAGAATTTCATAAGGAGCACAATGGTGTGCTTAGAATTTTCATCAGAGTAGTGAATTTTTTGGCCATCTCCAAGAAGGAATTTTTGGGGGAATCTACAAGATTCCTGAGGGTATAGATTTTGATGGTGTCAGAAAGGGACCAAATTTATAGTCGTTTGACATGATTTTGCACCACAAATTCAACGATGTAACCCATTTTGTCAGGAAAGATTCACATTTTCAGGCCATCTCAGAAAGTGGGGGTAAATGATGCAGTGATTCCATGTCTTTCTTATGATTTGCCAAGATGATGTTTTTGTTGTTGAGATCCTTGTTACCATTATGTTGAAGGATACTTGTATACAACGTCATGTGATAATTTATTAGCTTGTCATGCTGAAGAAGGACCCATATGGGTGAGAGTTCCTATAGGAGAATGCATTGTGGAGGGACATGCCACTCAGGTTGAGGCAATTTATCCTTGTAATGACAAAGAATATACCATGTACATCATCATCATTTTCTAGCATTTAATGAAGTGGCCTCCCCACTCTTGACACCACGCCTAGAGACGTAACCCACACTAGGTGAACTCTGTTATCATTGTATGTTATTTGATTTAATGGTTGTCATTATGCTTCATCTTCTTTAAAGCACGCACATGTGTTTTTTCACACTCTTTCACATGCAATTCTGCCAACATCACAAAAGTAAAAGATCTTGGCTAATTTTGGTAGCTGAGTGATCCAGATCAAGGAAACACATTAAAATTTGAATTTGGGCCTAAAAAAATGATTTTTTAAACTGGAATGAAAACTTGATCAATTTTTTATTTGAATGTAGGTAATTTTTTATAGATCATGCATTTGCAGAAGTGTTGATGTTATGATAGCGATTTGAGGACCAAATGTGAGGTCTAACTACTCTATGGTTTTGGGTTTTAGACCAAAGGGTTGGTGCCTTTTAAGGGCACATTTGATTTTATTTGGTTTTAGTTCCTCTTAGATTTTGGAGAGGTGAAAGTTTTTAATCCAATTCTTTAGCCCTTTTATTATACAAATAGAGAGGTCATTAGGCAGAGATAATGTTTCTTGGATAAATTGTCATATTCTTTAAATCATGTCTACTCAAACTTTAATGAAATCTCCTCAACCCTAGTTTGGTTGATATTGTTGATTCTCCACATGTACTTGTGGAAAGAGCTGATAGGTGATATTTTAGGGGGAAAAGTTAGAAACACTAACAAAAATTGATGCTTTGAATCACATAACACCTTCTATCACACTAAAAGATAAGGTTCATTTAAAGAGTCAAATTTTTCTTAGTTCCTCATTTACATTGAATGGATTTTAAATAATAAAACCTAATCAACATAAATTTTAACCAAAACAAAATTTATCCAAATTAACTTTCCAAGTCTATTTATTTAGTTACAATGTTTTATCTATAATGTTGATACCAAAGGCATCCCACTCCCCTTCTTTCTTTCTGGCTTGTTTTTCAATGAGCTCTTAATCCTCAAGGTTGTGCTTAACCTTGTTGTGGAAATAACACAATTTCATTTAATCAATATTGTGCATAGGGGTCCATAACTATGCCATTAATACACTCCATCTTCATACATGACCATTATTCAATCCACATGTAGCCCAAATTTTGACTAGCCTTGGCTATAGGGCTTTGAAATGGATCAAGCCCACAAGGGCATGTGTTGTGACCTGACACTAACTCAACAATCACTATGATAAATATAATTGATATTTTTTGACTTTCCATGTGATAAAAAAGATTACTAACCCTTAAGTTTTAAGGCTTCATTCGCTTACCTCATTCCTGTTATGTGACCACCTCATATAAATTTAAGTGATAGAGGAGGGACTCGACCTAATCAGATGTGTAAGGCATCATTATTTGTTGTGTTATTATTTTACCTAAAACATGTGGTAAAAAGGTTAGAGTCCTCATTGGTAGATGGAACCAAAAATCATTGGGAGAATTTCCATCTATCAGATTTGTTAATCGACAGGACCACTTGTTGCTTGTTGACACTTATGACTTGTTGTACTTTCATAATATGGTGGTGGTGGTAGATTGATTGGTGCAATATATGTAAAGTTTCTCTTATATTGGGGTTTTCAATTGACTAGACCACCTATCACTTATTAGATCAACCCTTTTCTGTGCACGACCCTCATTATCGAGCGACCTCCCTTAGATGACATGATCACAGGAGCACCTAGATGTACACCCCAATAGAATGGTATGGCCTCCCATATCTATTGTGAGTTAACATGGGGGGTTGGCATATTGGAAACCACCTCGTAATACCACCAAGTTATGTGGATGACCGAGATATATCGCAAGCTCTCATACTAATTCCATTAAACTGCTATGGCACACCTTGTAGAAACCAATCTAGTTTTTCTAGGACTTAAAATAAAAAACCCATGTTGGGATGGAACCACACTTCCATTATTGCAGAACTTCGTGTCAAGGGTGTTACCTTGTACTGGGATTGGAACCACTTGTCATATCCATGAGTCTTGGTTATAGGTAACGGAATGAATCTTGACATTTATTTAGACTAGAGTTATCTCAAGAGTCGAAGCCTAAGAACTTAAAAAAGATCTTGGTGTCATGTTAACTAGTGTGAGATTGGAATTCACAACTTAACACAAGATAAGAATTATACCTATGAGTCCTGAAATAAGTACTGTTACTAATATTTCAATTTTCTCTCACTTTGTACTTAATACAACTACAACCACTTAATACTATAATGGGTTAGATATTCTAACATGAAACCCTCACTATAGTAGGATTATAGTATGCAAAGACTGTTGATACGAGAGGATTCAATTGTCTTCACTCCTCACATAATATTAACACAACACTACAAAGATAAAATTCCCAATGAATAGAGGAGGTTTCACACAATTATTATTAGTAAAAATTATGTAAAAATTGGTTTGGTTCTACAATTATTCAATTACTCTCACTCGAGCATCCTTCTTAGAGATTTGACCCTTATTTTCCTCTCACTAATCCCCCTTTTTTTTCAACTTGTTCTATATGCCCTTTAACTAATCAGAATAACCTATTACAACCTGGAGGTTGTGGCTAAAAACCCTCTCGTAGATCTACATTTGTCCCTCCTCTGGAAATTAATGCCACTTCACCTCATAGATTTCCTACATTTGTCCTCTTCTCTAGAAATTGCATAAAATTTAAACCTAATTAATTGTCTCTTTTACAATGTGCCACATAGCCAAGAAAGTTAACTTCCATAACAAACCTAGATTCCTTTTACAACTAGGACTCTTTTATATACATGAGAAATTCATTATCCTAATTCATGAACATTTTAATAAGGGAATCCACTCCCTCTAGGAAGTTACAAGACCCCTTAGGTCTAGGTGACAAATGTTTGTCTTGGGTTTATGTTCCTGCATCAGACTCCCAAGGGAAAAAAATTTCATGACCTCCTAGTCATGTGCCTCTTATGAATTCCTCCTGGATCCAAAAATTAAATTTATTGTCATCCTTATCCTTTATAGCCTTGTGGTTTTAATGTTACTACTTCTTGACACCTTCCAAGATCCAAAATGTTAATTCCTTATTAGTTTCAATGACTGTAAGCCTACAAGAATTGATCTCTTGACATCATTATTAGATCCTTGGTCATCACTCCTCCCACTCAACTATAATTTTCCTTATGAAAAGTCTATTTCTTTGAGTTGGTATTGTCTTTGTTATGATCCTCTTGGTCTTCTACTTGTTGATGATTTTCCATATATTGTCGAAATCCCATTTTAGTTAAAAACGTTAAGGGATCCTCACACATTTAGTGATCCTTACCCCTTTGTAGTTGTTATAAATTCAACTCTATCTACATTGATAATAAGATCTTGGAAAATTTTCCTTTCATTCCCGCATACTTATTTTACAAAAAATACACTATGATAACACACCATTGATTGGTCGCTCCATCATTGTCATCACCCCGAACTATCATCCCATATTTGGAAAGATTCATACTTGGATTACTTTATTTTTGCATAACCCATTTTAGGATATTATATGATTTACTATTTGTAGCATCTCCATTCCAAGTTATTATTCTCTTCATCCCTTTAGATTGTTGTTTCATTTATGAAATCTTCGATTTTCCATTCTCTTTAATTTCCCTTTCTTGATTCCTCTGTCTTCCATTTACCTCTAGATGAAGTTTTTGTCTCATATAATGCTTGTATTATTCCTTTCCTGAAGGGTTTGACTTATTTTCCTCTCCCTTTGGATGCTTCCTTGCTACCTATATTTCTACAAAGTATTCACTTATAAAATCTGAAATTTTATTCCATTTTACAAACTTCTCCCTCATCATTCCTTTCATCACCTTGACTTTATTGAAGATATTTGTTTTCAACCGAGACACATCCTTGATCATACATGCTAAGTCTCCATTTTATTCCTTTTTTCTTAGCAATGTCTTGATATGAAAGAGTTAAAAAAACATTCTTCCTATGTACACTCTTTCTGAGTGAAATCTGTTCTTCGAATTCATGGATGGTTCTTTGGTTACGATCAAAGATTCAGATTCATAAACGATAGTTTGTGAAATATCCTCCACTTCATAAGTACATAATAGTTTTGGGTACTTCCTCCACTACCATTCTATGAAATACAAATCTCCAACTTCAAAATATCTTTGCATTACCTCTAAGTGTTGTCTCTTGCCTTTAGGAATCACATCCTCTTGTTTTGTCATAGGGCTACTATGCTTTATTTCTCTTGATGAACTCTTCATATCTCTATCTCTTTGAGACAATTTTTCATTTTACTCTTCCTTTATGATAGCTATTAATGATATTCCATCTTCATGACTTGCATAACCTGTATACATATACAATTGATTAGTTTTAAAACCATGAGACTCAAGTCTCAGTAGATGGTTCTGGCATCACCTCCTGATGTTGATATGCATTTTCCAAACATTTTACAAGACTCTTAGTAGAATTTTCATCCTTATGTAAAAATTTAACTCTTCCATTCTCTTGTTGGATGGAAGTTAAGTGCCTCTTTTGTTTTTCTATGATCACAACAACTAGTCTCTTGCACTAAAGAGTTGAAGGTTAAATTCCTTGGTGTAGTCTAAAAATTTTGCAATTCACAGTTCTTGGAGTTGTTGGATGTTGATGGCTTCCCTGATACTTCTCCTCATCAAGCTATATAGGTTGTAATGAATTTCCAATCTGATATAGGGAAAGCCATACCGAAGTATTCCTTACACCAAGAAAGAATTGATTGAAGGCATTCCTTGGGAAGTGTAGGATGTAAATGAAGCTCTATTTTGAATAGAGAAAACCATAAAAAAGCTTACTATTTGAGTAATTTAGCTATAGGAGTTGAAAGACATGACAAATCATAGAAATGTTGAAACATACTAAAATATGCCTTGATCCCTATAGGATTGAATGAAAGTGCTTCTTGTGTATGTAGGTGGTAATGAAGATCTATTCTAAACATGGTAAACCATATTATCGTACCTTGTGTGCCATTGTACAGTGAAATATCATTCCTTGTGTGTTGTATACTAAAATATACATCAATTCCTGTGTAAAAGAAGAACAAAACATAGGAACACTATGTGAAACATTGGAGGAATGCAACAGAGTGTGTCTGTGAAAAGAGGTTGCAGAGAGAGGTTGTGTGAGACAATAGATAAAAGTTAGCCAAGTGCTACCATAATTTAGACTCTATGAGGGTTGATAACTATGTTTGTTGTTGAAAGGAAAAGAGCAGATTGTTGTTGTTTATGTCTACGAGGATAATAGAGGGCTAAGTGTAGGTAGAGGTTGTGTATGACAACAAGAGAGTAGAGTAGAGAAAGAGTTGAAACATGGGAGCCAAAGTAGAGAGCGGTACATTCCTTATGGACAGTAGGTTGGTGCCTACATAATAGGAATTTGATGCTTCCATCTAAGTGGGTGTCGAAAGAACTTGGGAGTTGGTGCCTCCTATAAGTGGGTGTTTGCAAAATCAAGGAGTTAGTGATTCTTGTAAGCTGATCAGGTGTTTGCAAGGAGGTTGTTGGCGTTTCCTTCTAGTGGGTGCTAGCAAAATGCATAAGGAAGTTTGTGCATTGTATGAGTGGGTGCTCATGAAACATGATGTAATCTGATGGTGGCTTTATAATTACATCTTAATAAACACATATTGGTGGTTTTCTCCCTTTATGGGATTACATGTTAAATATTTGTGTTGATATATGTATGTTGCTCATGATTTTTTTATTTTTTTATTACGTAATATGATGTGGAATGTTCACATGAATGGTCGCCAAGAAAATGAAATTATAAAGTTGACAATGATTGTTTAAATTAGCCTTAATATTGATTCAACTGGATGCCCCCCCTGCACCCCCTAGTATTAAAATTGTTTCCAACATCTTTAGTGCATAAAGAATCCCTATATTTTAGAGTAGTCCATAGATATGGTAATCAACATATTTTTAAAAACTATATACTTAGTATAACTAACACACTGACTTATACTTGTCATCTTACATAAACTCATCTTGGTATGCTTCATGGGTGAATGGTTCCATATGCATAATATCTCTTAGAGCTATAATATTTGGTGTTAGGGGTTTTGAGAGAAAGAAAAAAAACTTATTGGTTATTCCTTTCATATATTTAATAATAAAATGAAATTGTTGCAAAAATTCCATCCATTCATAATGTTTTATTTTTAGAGCTTACTCCAATCCTACAAGTACTATAGAGGTTGGTGATCAATATAGATGATGATCTCCTTACCCAACATATAATGCTTCCACTTCATTATTGCTTCAACTAAGGAACATAAATCCTTTCATATGTAATGTAGTTCAATAATGCTCCCTTGAATACATCTAAATGATAGAAAATTTATGACCCCCTTGCATTGATATTACTCACACATCATATCCACTAGCATTAGTTTAATTTTAAAATACTCTTCTTAGTTAGGTAATTCTAGGAATGGAACTTCACTAATATTTTAATTCACTTATAAAATGAATATTTTATAGTTATTACCCCACTATAAAATCTAACCTCTCACTTTTATAACATGAATTGGTGCTGCCACAACTAAAAATGATGCTATAAACTTTCCCAAAACTTGGGAAACACTAAAACAAATCCTAACTACTATGAAAATAATAGCAATGGGTCATTTGAGAATAGCATTTATCTTTTCAACTTACCCAATCATCCAATCACATTCCCCATGAACAAAAAGTGCTTCTTAGAAAGGTCACATTTCTAAAAGTTTTATAGTATTTGATGTTTTCATAGTGATTTTAGCAGTTGCTTCAGATGTAACACATGCTTGTCCCAAGTAGAAGTAAAGATACATAGTTACAAATAAAACATAACAAGTGAATTTAGGAATGTACACAACACACCATTTTTTAAACATATAAAATATGTAGGTGCATTACATAAACAAAAAGGCATTACTAACCACTTGTAAATACCTCACTTAATCTTGAAGGTGATCTTCTAGGTGACATCTTCCTTGATCTAGACTTGATGATATGTAGATTTCAAATTTAGCTTGGTGTTTTAAATGTAACACATGCTTGCCCTAAGTAAAAATAAAGATCATAAGTTCCACACATACCATAACAAATGAATCTAGGAATATACACAACACATCATTTATTATAAAATATGTTGGTGCTTTACTCAAACCAAGAGGCATTACTAATCACTTGTAAATACCCCACTTCATCACGTTAAAGATTATATTCTAGGTGACTTCTTCCTTGAACTAGACTTGATGATATCCAAATTTCAAATTTAGCTTGATGAAGTAGTTTTCATACTACAACAAATATAACAAGTCATCAATCTAAGGACAAGGTTTTTGATTCTTGAAATTGATCTCGTTTAGAGTCTTGTAATCAACACAAATTATGTATTTCTCATCCTTCTTAGAACCAATATCAATGGGGAACCACATGGTGATATGATTTTTCTTATGGATCTTTTCTCCATTATTTCCTAGTGACAATTTCTTATTCAATTCACCTAACTCTAATATGACCTATTTTTGTATCTCTATATTTTCTAAATGGGAGTCTAAAAATACATATATCTCATGCTTTACATCCCTATTAGGTGGAATTCCTTTTGGATATTTCAACATTTATCTATATTACTGCAAAATCTATTCTAAGTTCCTGTTATGTTCTTTCATTAATCCTTTAAAGGTTTCCCGCAAACTTGTGCAATTAATGCCCTTTTGGTTTTATCTCAAAAAACAAGTACATCCTAGTTGAGATAATTCTCTTAGATGGATTTCTACTCAATAGAGAGATCCTATACTCCCCCTTGTGTGCACTGATGATAAATGGTTTACCATCCTCAATTAGGTGGTACTAGTTGGAGCTTTCCATAGGTCACAATCCCTCATATACATATTGGGGATACCAAATACTATGATATAGACATCAAGAGACACTACATTGACTTCTATTTCATCAATAAAAATTTTCACTAATAGAAGATATGATCTTATAGATGTTTGTAAATTTTAACTATACATGCCTATTTAGTCAACCCAAAGGGTATGGATGAGTGTGATCATCCATTCTAAAACATAGTTTACTAACAAATTAATATAAAATGAGGTTTACTATGAACTAGAAGAGAAAATAATATCTACCTTCTTTTTCATTATTTGAATCTTATCGTGAGACAATTTTGTCATCTTCTTCTCCTCTTTGATATGAGGGTTACTCAAGTTCACTTATTTCTGCACTATTGTGTAGACAATATTTTCATCCATAGCTAAGCTACTTCCTATCTCTTTTCTTGCATCTATTATAATAATTTTCTTCATGGAATTCCCTTTCCCACTAATTCTAGGATTCAATTGCTGATGTAGATTCCAAAATTTTTCTTTTGAGTGACCATCAATGTTGCAATGGTCAAAATAGTTATTAATATCCTTGCACACATGTTCAATAGTTACATTCTTCTTATTTTTTTATTTTTCTCTTCTTCTTCTTATCTTTATTGAAAATTCCATGTTGGTCTGTTTTCTTTGAATCATTTGGTTTCCCTTTCTACTTTTCAAATTCATTGTATTGGGCCTGTAGACAAGCCTTACTTAGGGTCTTTGGTTTAAATACCATAAGTTTCATTTTTATGTGATTTTGGAGGCCACCTAAGTCTTTGATGACCACATTTTGATTTCAAGGATTTATTCTTAACTATATGGCATGCTTCTAAAGCTCCTTACTATACTCTTGTGCAATTTAACCTTGCCTATATTGGTAATAATCCCACCAAATAGTTTGGAGCTATTTATACCTAACAATGTAAAGCTAGGAGTTGATGAGGTTTTTTAATACCTACGTGACTTAGTCATTGGTGGATCTCCCACCAAGCTAAGGGACTCACCCTTTCTCTCCAGTTGGGTGTGTGCACGACCTTATAGCTTCAGTTTAGCAAAAGTTATTTTTTGATCTTCGCATATATTATGCACATTGAATACTTTTAATTGTTGCAACCAGTGATAGAATTTAAGTGCACTTACCTCACCTTCATAGCGCCTAAAACCATAAAAAAAACAAAAATAATATCTAATACAAATATGATCTACTAAGTCTCCTTGGACATTCCAACACTCAACTCACCAACATAGACCTAAAATTCAAATGACTATAATGACATTATGTTTTTTTGGAAAAAAATTATTGTAGAGACAAGGGTTCTACTTCAGGGGCCAACAAAAGGGTTTCATTGTAGTCTAGCTTGCACTGGCATTTTCAATCTTCCACAAGGGAATAATTTCTCACCCAAAGGATTACCAGGGTTTAAGTATATTGAAGGGGTTTTAGAAGGTGAGTGAATACATTTACCAATTATATTATACAAAAACCATTATAGAGAAAACCAAAGAGTCATTACACATGAACTTAAATAGGAATTCAAAATTTTTTAAGCAGATAAATGATCATGCACATTACATAATAGATCTCCCTATAACTTGTCTCCTTTTATTAACATTAGGACAAGCATAGCTTACAATTATAGATCCACATAGTCACAACTATAATTTATACATCAATCTTGCCAGAGCCTTAATTACACATATAGGAACATATGATCACAACATGAATGTGGATCTCGACAACATGTAGGCCTCTTTCTTCTCTAGCTTCTCTCATTTTTCTTCCTATCTATGTGTGCATTTATCTATGTCTTCCGTAGCTCACCTTGCAACTTATTTTATAGCTTTTCCCTATTGACATCGTCAATAAATCCACTCCCTTTATACCATCAAACTTAACTCACATGCTTTGATAGGATCAATGTAACTCCCATGGAATTGTCAAACTTTACTCTACACCTTAATAAAATCAATTTAACTTGTGCTCTCTTAATGTTTTCAACCCTATTTTCATGCCCACTTGACAATTACCAAAATAACAGCTTGGTCGAACTTTTTCTCTTTTCACTTCACTTTCTTTTTTCTATGATCGATTTCTCATAACAATGATAAAAAAATCAATGACTCAATAGGTCCCAACAACTACCTATTGACTCACCCCTGAGTCAATCTTTTTCTTGCATAGATGACTATGCATCTAATCAAGTACACAACTCAAGAACAATTTGGATAACTGACTAGTGGAAGGAGTGATATGCATCCAAGCGGTCCCGCCACTTCCACAACAAAATGTTATCCTGATCAATTTTTTTTTGAGTGGTTGCATCATTTGGGGCTTCTCGATGAGATGCAAGAAAATCATTCCATTTTGTATCTACAATAGAATTGAGCTAGTGCAAATGAAAGTATTGCTCTTGGATGCTAGTTTTGAGATCCCAAATAATATGTTTAGTCTTGTGAGACTCATCCACCAAAATGGAAATTTGAGTATCCTCATCTCAAATATGAGCAAAGAATTCTTACTACTCAGAGGTATTAGTGAGAGAAAGATCATCCTCCATTAGATTCTTGGTCATCTGATGAGCTTGCTTGAGATCACGATGAAATTTATCTGCAGACGCCATGTGTTATTTCAAATGATATGAGGAAGCCTTTAGAATTTGGAATAATTAGGTAGATGACCACTGTTGAAGGTCTGTAGCCTTTAGAATTTGGAATAATTGGGTAGATGACCACTGTTGAAGGTCTGTAACTAAAATAGTATCACTACGCATAAATATGGATTGCAAGGGATGACCACTAACAACATATTTGTCTGATTAGTCCTGTGTATAAGTTTCCATAGCCTCTCCTTGCTCTTATCGAATATTATGTTGAACACAATCATACACCCCAAAGGATAATAGTGGAATTCAATTAAGTGAATAGGCACATATATGAAATATGTTT
Source organism: Pinus taeda (assembly GCA_000404065.3). NCBI lineage: Eukaryota > Viridiplantae > Streptophyta > Pinopsida > Pinales > Pinaceae > Pinus > Pinus taeda. The sequence goes on from APFE030553343.1 coordinate 246,454, forward strand.
TTACAATTGCATGGTTGATGAATATAATCAGATAATGCAGTGTTGGGAGGACCATTACTCTCTATAGAAGGGTTTGTTGTAGATTGTGGAAGCTCTAGCGTCTACTCATGAGTGGATGGAATGTATGAACCATTATCAAAAATATCAGTTTCTTGTGGAGAAGTTAATGTATGGGATGGGCTTGCAACACGAAGAGTATAAGGTGGCAAATCTTCTATGATTGGGGTTTGTTGAAAGGGCTCAGTAGGTTCGTCATTTTCAATCTAAACAACTTTATATTGACCCATAATAGAAGGTGTTGGGGGAATAAATGAAGTAGGAATAGTAGGAACGATTGGGGTTGAGGACAATGTCACTAAGGAAGCCATAAGATGTTGAGTTAAATAGAAGGTTTGAGCTTGAAGACGAATATTAATAGGTATGGATGAATTTCCAACCTATGCATCTCCACTAGGTCCAGAAGTAGAGATAGGGATCTGGATAGAAGTAGAATGAGATTGAAGCCTTTTTGTTAGAGGTTGAGAATATTTGAGATCAAAGGTTGATATGTAAACTATCATGGATATTTCAACGGACAGTTCCTCACAACAGATCTAATAATATTATATTAAAAATCTGAAAATTCAACACTATTACAGTTTATTAAATTTTAAGATAACTGTAATTAGTGCATGCACGTGAATGAAAATTATGAAGAAAAAATAGAGAATGAAAAAATAAGCACACTCTCACTCACACACACACACACACACATAGGACACAAGGTATTCTCTTTGGGAAACCCTTTCAGGAGAAAAACCCAATTGGAAGGTGAGGCTTCTTCTCTCTCTTTCTTTGTCTGGAAATATGGCTACAGTTACAAAGAGACGAATGATTTTCCATCCTTGATGTGCTAGTACTGGTTAGATCATCTCATGAATATTGCATCACACATGTACCTGTATGGACTCCCAAACACGACTCCACATACATAAAGGGGAACCACATCTAGATCTACTTCATCAATAAAATTAGAATTGGTAGCAAATATAATTTTGTACTATTTTTTTACCTTGAAATCTAAATCCTTATTTACCCATCCTCGTGGATATGGGTTTGGATGATCACGAAATTCCAACCCAAAATTCTTGACCATCTCTGATGCAATGAGATTTACCTGTGATCCTTAGTTAAAAAAGCATCAATATTTGGCTTCTTGACCTGTATCTCTATATGGAAGAGTTTGGCCATTTATTTCTCTTCCTATTCTTGAAGGATATTTAGATTCACCTCATTTTTTATTGATGTATAAATGATCTTCTCAGCTTCAGAGTGTTTATCTCATTGTGGTATGAATTTTTATCAACTTTTGCTTCCATTTTGAACAGGGATTGATTCACGACACTTGAACTGGGTTGATCTTTAATGGGTTCTTTCTTTGGCTGGTTCTCCATGTCTTCTCGATCTCTTGATCCCCCTTCTGATTCGTCCTTTGTATTTGAATCCTCATCTTCTCCAAATATCCGTAGTTTATTTCTTAGGGTCACCATGATGAGGTTTTAGATTATAGTTTATATCTGCGACTTATTGTTCGAGCCGCAAAAGCCTTCCCTCTGGAGGATCACGAGGTTCATTTATATATTTGTCACCCATAATTAGGGTTTTATGATTTTCAGCCTCACTAATCTAGATCCCTGTAATCTCCACAAAATACCCAAAGAAACCTACTCTGATACCAAATTATCTATAAACTACCGTGGATATTCCATTGGATAGTTTGTCACAACAAAGCTAATAATATTATATAAAAAGTTTGAAAATTATACACTATTAAAATTTATTAAACTTTAAGATCCGTGGATTTAACTCTAATTAGTGCATGCATTTGAATGGAAGTTATGTAGCAAAAAATAGAGAATGACAAAATAATCATACACGCACACACAAGACACAAAATATGCTCTCTGGGAAACTCTTTCAGGAGAAAAACCTAGATAGAAGATGAGATCGCTTCGCTCTCTATCTCTTCCTGGAAATATGGTTGCATGTACAAAGAATTAATTCTTGTGGCCTATGGGCTGCTAGAGTGAAAAAATATTCTCTGTGTGCTCTACCTGCTATCTCTCCTATATATCTTTGCTAAGCTATGGAACAAGATTCTCTTGAAAGAATGGAATGCTTCTTCTTCCTAGTGTCCCGGTTATAACACAGCCTAATAACCTATTAGTGGTTAAGTTTGACTACATCAACTCTTAACTAGAGTTAAAAAATAGACTCTTCTAGAGTCTTTTAAATCACAAATAGGTGACTATCACCTTTTCTATGAATAATGGGGGCCGACGCGACATCCTCTTGAACTATAGGTGTGAAAATATGAAGGTCAACTTTTGAGCGGCATAACTTTTGCATATGGACTCCGATCGACATGCTTCTTGTGTCATTGGAAAGGTATCTTTGTGTAGAATAGCATGAAAAGGTGCGTTGGTAAATTGGAAAATTTTTACCCCCAACAAAGGTCATTTGATGCCTCAAAATGATCCTAGATGGTTTTAGACCCTGTTTTTCCAAAATGGGTCTCGCTGGTAAAAACGTCCTGTGAGCTTATTCCTCCACCTTTTCCACTCCAAATGCAATGAGATGGATGACAAACAATATAATGATCCAGTTTGGATCAAAGGTAGAAGGTGGTGGAATAATTATATGCTTGTGCATGGATGAAGTAGTAGGTGGAGATGAGTCACATTGGGTTAGACTTCCAAGAGCATAGTAAGTGCCACTGGGTTTGCAAATTTGTTGGACTATAGAACAAATCATAACTTCCTTGTGTAATGCATTTTCTAAAAGATAGAAAGGAAAAGGATAGGTTTAAAAGTTGTCTTTTTTCTATAGCTTTAGGGTGAACATAGCAATGATGGTGGTCAATGTTTTGTCAATGCCAAACCATATTCGATAGGCATGCTTGCCAAGAAGGGGTTGCAGAACTCACATAATATGGGTGGCGGAAAAAAATTGGTTATGCCAATTACCAAAGGCAGTGTCATTGGAGGCAATCTTAGGGGAATCAAAACAGATCTTCTAGGGATCAAAAATATGAGATAAGGCTTGCCTATCTAAATATTCATATAGAGCACAACCATAAGGGGTATGAAATTTCATCATGGTTAAGGAAATGAGCAGGTACCCATAGATGAAATAATCTCCCTTCTTACACAAATTTTTGGAAGCTTAGAAACAATCATCCAAAAAGTATTGTACCAATTTAATTATATACCCTATGAACAAAATTTAGTGACACAAATAGTATTGAATGTGCACTCACCTTTTGTGTAATGATAAGTGACTTTCCCTGCAATGAGATGACATGCGAATTTTATTTGATCATTGTTGATGAGGTTGATGACTATTCAATGTCCTTGAATCTTGGTACCATATTTGGCATGCAAATTGTAAGAGACAATATTCTTACCATGTTTGGATTCTCCTCGAAATGTAATTGAAATTTCTTCTCCTTCCATAGCTAACCTTTTCAATTAATTGATATCATGGACATGGAAAGCATATTACTCCTCCAACCATAGTGACCCATGGTGAACTCTATTGTTTAAAAACTTGGTACACTAACCAAACTCACTAGTAGTTCCAAACATCGGCAATTCTCAAAGCATAGGGAGGAGAAACTACTACAATAATCTGAATAAGGGATTCAGTTCTAGAATGAATTCACTTGATATCATCGAGTTAAAATCCATGTACACATATGGTATTAGAGATGGGAAATGATAAACATCAGTGAAGTCATTATTGACCAGAATAGCTTTCTTGTACTTCCACAACAAGTATTCAAGATGCTCAACTCAAGGATCAGATAATTCATGAGGGATAGCAAATTTGAGAGCATGGACCATACTAAAACTCTTATGGCATTAGACATGAGTAATAAGTAGACGATGGCGAAAGGTGCGAGTAAAGACTTAGACTCAGATGCCAGGGTGGAAACTCAACTAGGTCTCAAAAGTAGATGAATGACAATGACACGTCTCATAATACTTATAGAGTATTCCCATAAAGTCCAGACAAATAATTTCCCATTTAGGAATTTAATAATTTAGGTAAGTAAAGGACTGACCAAATCAAACCTTTATTCAGAAAATTAATTGTGATAAAACCTACATCCCAAGGTGTCATATCATCAACCAGAAAATCAGAATGGACATATTAAAACATGTGACAGTATGGTAGAAAAAACAAAAAAATATTGCAAACTTAGCAAATGCAATGAATATAGTAGGGGTGAATCAACATTATGGACACATAACTAAAAGGCACTAAAAATTAAGTAACACATACCATACCTCCCCAAACAGAATGTGTTGCGATATAATGAAATATAAAAATAGAAAACTACTGGCACAACTCAAAGAAACCAAAAGTAGACTATCATGATTAGAAACAATAACTAAACACTAACTCAAGACCTAACCTATGCTCCCTGAAAAAGAGAAACATTAATATATGAGTTAAGGGGGATAGTAGGGTTTTAGGTGAGCATCTTTAACTCAACTAGGCCAAATAATACCATCAAGTTATGCAAGTCTGACAACTCCTGAATCTTTGATTTCTGCAACTATGAATGGTCCCAACTAGTGCATTTTGAGTTTCCCTTGATGTTTCAAGTACCCATTGTCATAAAGAAGAACTTGATCCCAAACAGAAAATTATTTCTTCTTGGTGTGGTAATCATGCCACGTTTTATGCCTTCACTTTTCTACACTTTGATGAAAAACTGCTAAAAATATCTATTCATAAATTTTTCATAGCTCTTGGAGTTGTTCCACAAATGAATCATCATTTTTCATCTTGGTGGCTTGTGAAATATATAAATTAGGAATAAGAAATTCCACAATGACTACATCTTCTTTCCCATACACTAGCTGAAACGGAGTATACTTGTGCAACCTCTTGGTAGTATTACTATAGGTCCAAAGTGTTATAGGAATGATCTCACCCTAATCATATTTATTAGATGAACAAACTTTGCTAAGGCCTTTCTCCATAATTTTGTTGAATTCTTCCATTATACCATTGGATTGTAGATGATATGGAATACTCTTATGGTGTTGAATAAGAAACTCTTGAGTTAGATTTGTTATAGTACCATTAATAAAATGATACCCTTGATCACTAGTTAGACTTCTTGGGAAACCAAACATGGTAATAATATTTTCAAAGATGAAATGAGCTTCAATACTCATAGTACAACCCCTCACTAGAGAAAATTCCACCTATCTCATGAGATAGTCAGTTGCAGTAATAATGTACCTTGCTTGCGAATGTCATGCAGGAGGGTCGATAAGTCCAATGAAGTCAAAAACCCACTTCTCAAAAGCCCTTAATACTCAAACTAGATGTAATGGAAGAAGATCTTAATGAGAAGGTCTCCCAACCCTCTGATAAACATGATAAGTTTTAACAAACTCCTTGACATCCTTGAAAAGGGTTGGCCACCACAATCCTGCTTACAATACTTTGCAAGCATTATATTTCCCTCCAATATTTCCTCCTACAACTCCATTGTGGCATTCCCATATAATAACATCCTTCTCATGACTGAAAACACATATGTAGAGAATATTGTTAAGGTCTAATTTGTATAAATGGACTATAATAATCTGATAATTAGTTGCTTTGAATTTAAGGTGATTCTTTTGTGTTGCAGAATAATCCTCAGGGAAAGTGCTAGTATCCAAAAAATTGCAATATCTTCTAAGTGATTAGGAACAATTTCAACTTGGAACAAATCAACATTTGAAAGTGGGTTATCAACATAACCTTCTTATTCTCCCAAATCAAATTGGCAAAGATGATCAAATCCCACATTAGATTGCCTAGGCTTCTCAAAGAATTCAAAAGAGAACTCTTGAAACAACAATAACCACTGAAAAATTCTTCCCTCCAAGCAAGGCTTGTTTCCAAGATACTTGAAAGTTGAATGATCTGTGAAAAATTTGAAATTACCTCCCAAAAAATAGTGGTAGAACTTCTGAAGAGAATACACCATCACCAAAGCTTCTTGGTCAGTTTTGGGATAATTTCACTCTGTAATAGATAGCTTTCTACTAGCAAAATATTTTTAGATGATCTAGGTTCCCTTCTCTAGTTAAACAAGAATAGCACTAGGAGTAGTTCCAAAGGCATCAATATGTACATGAAAATCCTTACTCAAATAAGGGTAAACTAGGATAGGAGCATTTGATAGTTTCTCTTTTAGAGTTTCAAATGCAACATCACACTAAGGGATCCGTACAAAATATTCATATCTTTTAAAAAAATTCTCAAGTGGAGTAGTGATAGAAGCATAGTTGTGTATGAACCTATGGTAATAGCCTGTATGTACGAGAGTAGATTTGAGTTTCTTAGTGCTCATTAGAGGTGGCATGTGAAGGATTACAACAAATTTAGCTCGATCAATTGATATAAGAAAAATCATGGAGTTGGGTTACACGTTTTGGCAAAAGAGGACGTGTTTAGGTGGAAAAAATGTCTCGATCAAGCACCTTTTGAGCTATCAATCGAGATCCTTGGGCACTAAAATAGAAGCTTGATTAAGGGTTAAAAAATAACCCTTGATTGAGCTATAACACTCGATGGAGCCATAGTTCTCGATTGAGTTTTAGGGATCGATCGAGCCCTTTTTTTTATATATATACCACTCTTACGGTCTGTGCGCGCCATTTTCACAGACCGTAGGGGCTCAACCAAGATTACTGATAAAACCCAAATTCATGATTAGATCCCCATTCTATCAGACTTGCATTTGGACTTGACTCAGGTTAGTAGATTCATGTATATACGTTTACAATTAAAAATGTGGTTCAATTTAATTTATTTCCATATTGTTTATTTGTACAAATAATGATCTAATTAGTTTGAACTTGAATGTGTTATATTGCAGTACCAACTTATGGACACTTACCTTGCACGACATAACTCACATAGGAATTCTGGTGGTACTTAAAGTGTCATAGTTTGTATATTTTCAAGCCGATTTCACTAGGCATATTGACATGTGTGATATAGATTGTGTATATTTTCATACATGGACAATTTATGGATGTATGTCATGGAAATTATTTTAATTTATGTATGCTTATTATTTCAATTTATGGATGTTCATGCGATATTTGTAATTTGTATATATTTTCATATGGATAGTTTATTGATACATGTATTCACTATTTTAGTTTATAGATTTGTATTAATCTTGTTTATGGATTCCCATTATTTTTTGAAGTTTAAATGAATCTAATAAAATTATTTCGTTAATTTAATAAATTTTCTATATACTATAACTTTTATTAGTAAAATATATGTTCAACCTTGATTTTCTGTTTTATAGACTAAGAAAATAAGTATAATCGTTATGATGCAAGTCACTTTGATACTTACAATGAACTAAAATGTATCATGTATCAATTTAATATTGAACATGGAAATAATTCCAATCATGCTTCATATTGTCTTGAAGAAAGTGCCTTTTAGTGCAATCAACATGTATGTTATTACGATTCAATTTTAAAAATAAATTATTTGAATTATAAATTCATATATATGTGTGTGTGTGTGCATGTGTATATATATGCACACACACACACACACACACACACACACACACACACACACATATATATGATTTTCTTTTTTGTGTTCCACCCATATACCACAATGCATGGAATTTTTTTTTAAGTATTTCAATAAATTTCTTATCTCAAGGTTCAATTAAGAAACACAAAATATGATTGAAATAAGTTTTTGTTCATTTTTAATATTAAAAGATGTCACGTAAACTACAAGTAGGTTTTATTCAACATTATTTATTTTGAGATTATCTACAAGAGCTTAGTCATAACATGATATAAGCCAATCATATTGAAATTTATTATATAAGTCAAACAACAATATATGGCAACATTTCTATAATTTTGTGTAACGTTATCAACTTTCTTAAATTCCAAGTAGTTATCCAGGTATTTCAATCAATTCCTTATGATGGAAATTTAAGTTTTATTCAATTTTTAAAAACTCAAGTATGATTGAAATAAGTTATATATTCAATTTTAAAAGATGTGGAGATGTACAAGTTACAAATACAAGTTTTATTTGATTTTATTTTGTTTGAGGTTATCGACAAATGCTTAGTCATAATGCACGTTGTCAATAATTTTTTTGTGCTTACATTGAAATCAATGCACAATGTTAAACTAATTATCTTGAAACCAATGTACACCATATATCTAGTTACATCATTTATTATAAATCAACATCTTCACTGAAATAAATGCATCTAATGCAAACAATCAAATAGGATGAGAAATTAACATCTACACTAAAATCAATGCATCTAATGCAAACAATCAAATAGGATTAGAAATCAACATCTACATTGAAATTAATGCATCTAGTGCTAGAAACCAAATAGGATTAGGAATCAACATCTACATTGAAATCATTGCATCTAATGCAAGCTCAATCAAAGAAGATTATAAATTAACATATTTAATGAAATGAATGCATCTGATGCAAGTAATGAAATAGAATTAGAAATCAACCCCTACACAAAAATCAATAAATCTAATTTCCGAGAAATCAAATAGGATTACAAATCAACATTTGTACATTGAAATCAATGCATCTAGTGAAAGCAATTTTATTCCCTTTCTCTCCCCCTTCCATTTATATCGATCTCTCCCTCCATCTCTCCTTCTTTGTCTCTCTATATCACCCCCCCAGAAAAACACACACTCTCTCTTCATATCTATCTAGATCTCCCCCTCCATCCCTCTATGTCTCTCTTCTTCCCTCTCTCCCTCCCTCCTTCCCTCTATCTCTCTCTTCTTCCCCCTATGCCCATTACATATATATCTATATCTCCCTTTGTCTCTCCTTCTTCATCTCTCTATATTACCCTACAAACATACACATCGTTTCTCCATATCTAACTATATCTCCCTCCCTCTCTTCCCCTTCTCTCCCTCTGTCTCCCCTTCTATCTCTCTTCCCTCCTAATCTCCTCTCTCCCTATCTCTCCATATCCTTTGTCACTCCCTCTCTCTCTCTCTAGACATCTCCCTTGCCACTCCCTCTCTCTCTCCAACTTTATCTCTATATATGTATTTCTTCTTACCTCCCTCCCGTCTCTCCCACTCCAAATCCATCTCTCTCTCTCCCTTCCTCTCAAGTCCTCTCCCTTTTCCTTTCCGTCCCACCCTTTTTGTATCTCCCCCACATCACTCACTAAGTCCCTCTCTCTCTCTCAAACTTTGTCCTACAACTCTATTAACTATCTCCCTCCCTCTCTCATTCTCTCTACCCCCTATCTCCATCTCTCCTTCTTTGTCTTTCTATCTCACCCCCAAACATACACACACTCTC